>JARQOC010000003.1:579823595-579906621 GCA_033576535.1 Allobates femoralis
CCTTATTAAATCAAGCAGGTTCTGGGTGCTGCCTGGAAAAGAGGATGTAGGACCATACTGCAGGGTATTAATGTTGCCAGGGGCTCCCACCTCTAAACCCATTGTTATAGTCTCTGTAGATCCCAATTGCGGGTGTTGGGAATGTGAGGTGCACGTAGCAGTAGAGTAGAGTAGAGCGTCTGCTGTGCTGCAGCCGTATGTGCAGCAGACTGCTCTCTCCTCACCACATGGCCTGAAGGCCTGTCCAGTTCTTTCATTGTCCCCTGGGCCCATGGAGATTGCTCTCTCATTGATGGGGAGGTACTGGGGGAGTTAACAGGGCTGGTTCTGTCCTCCGCATCACCCACTCTCCCTCTCACCTTCTCACCTGCCACGCTCTGTGTTGCAGGCTGTGCAGCAGGAATGGCCGCTGGTACCACTGTTGGAGGACCTGCGGCACCCGCCTCCAGCCTCCCGCTGTGGAAGAGTGCATCCAGCACCGCTCCTTACCTCTTGGACGGTCCCAGCGGATGAAGCCTTCCTACACCTGGTCATTTTCCCTGCAGCGGATCCTCTCTGTGCTGCTCAATTAGGCTGGTTGCGGAGGAGCTCTGAAAGAAAGCTTCCTCATGCCGCCATAGGTAAGCCACGCCCCCCACGACCCATTTTTAATGTCCTGATAGAGGGAAGGAGGTTATCACTCAGGATTGTTTTCTTGTCCCTGGCTCCATCCATTGTCCCATTGATGTGGTGAAGTAGTCCTATGCCCTTCACAGAGAAACACCCTCAAAACATAATGTTTCCACCGCCATGCTTGACAGTAGGGATAGTGTTCTTTGAGTCATAAGCAGCATTTCTCTTCTTCCAAACACGGCGAGTTAGTGCCAAAGAGCTCAATTTTTGTCTCATCTGACCACAGCATCTTCCACAAATCACACTTGGAATCACCAAGGTGCTCAATGACAAACTTCAGATGGGCTTGCACATGTGCCTTCTTGAGCAGTGGGACTTTGCGGGCACTGCAGGGTTTTAATGCATTCCGTGTAATGTGTTACCAATGGTTTTCTTCGTGACAGAGGTCCCAGCTTCCTTGAGATCATTAACATGTTCCCCCTGTGTAGTTTTAGGCTGATCACTTACCTTCTTCATGATCCTGAAGGTGAGATTTTGAATAGAGCCCCAGATCGATGTCGATTGACACTCATTTTGTATTTCTTCCATTTTTCTTACTTTTGCACCAACAGTTGTCTCTGTCTCACCCAGTGTCTTACTTATGGTTTTGTAACCTATTCCAACCTTGTGTATGTCTAGGATCTTTTCCTTAGAAATCTCTTTGGTCTTGCCCATGTTGTAGAGGGTAGAGTCTGACTGATTTATTGAGTATGTGGACAGGAGCCTTTTATACAGGTGACAATTTGAGATAGATGTCTTTAATGCAGGCAATGAGTTGATTAGGAGCATCTAAGGCCCCCTTCACATCACAATTTTTTCCTGTCCATGGGGATCCTCTTTTTTGCAGGACCCCACAGACAGGAATGGACAGGTCTGGATGTGTAATTTTTTTTTTCCAGCCAAGGTAAAAGTAGGCAACTGTCCACCTGCATCGGGCTAGACTTAAAAATATTCGAAGCCTCATGCATTTTTAAAAATTATTTCTTTATTTAACATCCTATGATGGCAGGTTGGTTGCCATAAATTAGTGTGTATGGCAACCAAGCACAATCAAACAGATCCATTACACAGAGAGCACAAACGCAATGTGAACCTAGCCTTAGATTGGTAGAAAACTAAGATTTCACATCACCTTGAAAACTCTATACCCACCACAAAGAAGAATGGGCAAAAAATTCAGTCTCTAGAAGGGTAGAGACATACGCAAAAGACTAAAGGTACCGTCACACGCCGCAATCTTGCCTGGAAATCTGAAAGGCGATGTGTTTCCCCGTTGAAATGGGCGTAGAATTGCCTCACGGTTGTGGCGTGTGATTGGACGATTTCGCGGCGATAAATCGCCCTTCGGCCGTCGCCTGATTCCTGAACAGTGCTCAGTAATCAGGTGCAATCGGCAAGGCGATAATTTTGTGTTTTGGCGTTTGACAGGGCGATAGTGATGGAAAGAGCGTTGTCTATGATTTTCCGTAGACGTGCCTCAGTGTGCTGTAGTCCGTGACCCGTCTGAGATGATTGGTATGGGCTACTGTGTTCCCATTGGCTGTCAGTTGACACCGAGCCATATTTGAAGAGCTGTCCGTTCAGCACCACACACATCTTCAGCTACACAACCGTCCGCAAACTCAGTGCAAACTCTGATAGACAATGGCGTCATGTATTAGCCAGCCTTCCAGAGCAGGTTGACCAATCGTAACGCTGTTGCGTTGTCCAATGAGCGTGTATGGGGCACGGTGTAAACCACTGTGGCACGCATATCTCCTCGTCCCGCTGAATATGTATGCCCACATTGCCTTTGAGTTTGTGGCGTGTGAAGCTGCTATGGAATTAGGCAAGATTGGTTCCACTGTAGGTGAGGCGATTTCTGGGGTGACACATCGCCTTAGCTTCAGGGCAAAATTGCGGCGTGTGATGCTGCCATCGGCGATCTGAGGCGACCACGAAAAACGTGAGCGCGCATGTTAGATCGCCATACATTGCCAGCCGACATTGCGGCGTGTGACGGTACCTTAACACTTAAGAAATACTTGTGTAGGTATATCACACAAAATCCATATAAAATACATTAAAGTTTGTGGGTGTAATGTGAAAAAATTTAAAAAAGTTCACAAGGTATGAATACTTTTTAAAACCACTGTATATGGCTATAATCATGCAAGTTGCGTCTGGTGACAGACAGCATGTACAATATCCGTTGTCAAGTTCTTTTAAGTGTTTTTTGTGTTTACTAGCTCCAAAGACATGGTATAAGAATAGTATAGTTAGCTGAATCATTTTATTTTTAGTAATAACGGCACAGGCAAGTCAAGCATTGATGACTCTCAAGGTACCGTTACACGGTTCAACTTTTCAGCGATGTCTGTAGCAATGCCGCGGGTGCGCGCTCGCTTCCGACATCGCTGCCGTACCTGTCACACAGGCAGATGTTGCCTGCGACGCCGCGGCAATGTTGCTGCAGCGATCGCTCGCTGGGCTGGGAACAACCCAGCGAGCGATACGCTGCAATGTTGCGAATAGGTGAAATTGCTGGCAACATCGCTGTTGCTGTGTTACACAGCAATATGCCGCCAAATCGCAGGTGCAACATCACCATGTTTCAGGACAATGTCCTGAAACCTGGCAACTTGCAACCAGCGATTTATTGTGCTGTCACGCAGCACGATTCACCAGCAATGTGGCTGCAACTTCACTGATACAGCAAAATTTCAGCGAATTTGCAGGCAACAATGCCCCGTGTAACGGTACCTTCAGAGGAAAAAATGGAAAATCACTAAAGTGCACCAGCTCCTGCTTTGTCTTTTTCTCATCCTAATATATTTGTTTCTTTTTTTTCTAGCCAGCAAATAAAATCCTCTCTAGCATCTTAGGGAAGAGCAATCTCCAGTTTGCTGGAATGTGTATAACACTGAATATATCTACAACCAGCTTAAACATGATGACTCCAGATTCAAAGCAGGTATGGTCAACTCACCATATAGATAATGCATTGTAAATTAGGATAATCTGACAAAAAGACATTGCTACTTTCTTGAATCATCCAAGGTAGGAGTGGTGTCTCTGGTCCGTGCTGCTGTTTGGTAAATGATACACAGGGAGCCAACACTTGTATCTGCTGCTCCTTTATTCCTCCTCACACCAACGCGTATCGGTGCTAACCTTGCACCTTCCCTGAGGAATTTTAAAGCCTAGTATAATCATAAAAAACCATAGAGGAAAAAACCTGAGGAATGTGCAAGGTTAGCACCGAAACATGTTGGTGTGAGGAGGAATAAAGGAGCAGCAGATACAAGTGTTGGCTCCCTGTGTATCATTTACCAAGCAGCAGCGCGGACCAGAGACACCACTCCTATCTTGGATGATTGTGGATCTTTTCCCACGGTGCACGTGGCAGTGTGGGTCCTGCGACAGCTGTCATCTCAGGCATACAAGCCGGTTGTGGGTGAACACAACCGAACCAGGTGAGCAAGGTCCATCTAGGGTCACCATTTGGTAAAACGTGTGATAAGGCACAATCTGCGCCTCTTTGTCTCCCTTTTTTTTAGATTGCTTCTTTCTTGTAATATCACCCATTTTCCCTTTATAGTACAGTCAAAAGAATACATTTACATTTTTGAGCTACCATGAGAAACAATTTTAAAGCCTAGTATAATCATAAAAAACCATAATAACACATATTCACCCTAACATATGGCAGCCAGTCTGGAAGAAGGTTCTATTTAACTGAAACGTTGCCATTTTACATCCTGACGGCTCAATAAAGGCACCTAACACCTCTGATAAGGAGTGCTGCTTTTAACTTTTTCATGGTCTATATATTTTTATAGATATTTCTGTTCTCAGTCACATTTATTTACCAGATAAGTGTTTTATAACCATATATCAAAGACAATGGATATACAACGGAAAGAAAACTAAGTGGTGTATATTCTCAAAATGGTGGTCTTTAGTCATTCGATGCATTTCAGAGTCTATTCCTCACTCTTTTGTAAGGGAACCAACTAAGTTACAATGAGAAAAAAACCTGAAAGGAAACACATGACCTTGTCAATGTTCAAGGGGGTGGGCATCATTTGCACTATATGCTTTGTAAAAGTACTACTTCAATTGGTCACATTACAATAGTACAAACAAACAATGACGGTAGAATAAAAGGAAACAACACAAAATAATAATTATACAAAAATGAATTTAAGTTTTCTTCATAAAAGAACAATATATTGCAGAAACAAAGCTGTGATGGAGACCACATGTCTTTATGTGTGTACAATGGTCTTACCAGTGTACAATTCAAGTGTGATTAGCAAAATACATTATTATTATTAATTTATATAGCACCATTAATTCCATGGTGCTGTACATGAGAAGGTGCTGCATACAAAATTATAGGTATAATTTACAGTAAACAAATTAACAATGACAGACTGGCACAGAGGGGAGAGGACCCTGCCCTTGAAGGCTTACATTCTACCGGTCAATGGGGAGGAGTCAGAAGGTCAGGGTGTGGCAGCTCTAGTGGTGGTGAGACGGAAGCTCTGGTGGTGGTGAGGCAGCAGCTCTGGTGGGAGTGAGGCAGCAGCTCTGGTGGTGGTGAGGTGGAAGCTCTGGTGGTGGTCAGGCAGCAGTTCTGGTGATGTTGAGGCGGTAGCTCTGGTGTTGGTGAGTTGGCAGCTCTGGTGGTAGTGAAGGGGCAGCTCTGGTGGTGGGGAGGTGGTAGCTCTGGTGGTGGTGGTGAGGCAGCAGCTCCAGTGATGGTGAGGTGGTAGCTCTGGTGGTGGTGAGGTGGCAGCTCTGGTGGTAGTGAGGCGGCAGCTCTGGTGGTGGGGAGGCAGCAGCTCTGGTGGTGTGGGTCGGCAGCTCTGGTGGTGGTGGGGAGGCAGCAGCTCCGGTGGTGGTGAGGTGGCAGCTCTGGTGGTTGTGAGGCGGCAGCTCTGGTGGTTGTGAGGCGGCAGCTCTGGTGGTTGTGAGGCGGCAGCTCTGGTGGTTGTGAGGCGGCAGCTCTGGTGGTTGTGAGGCGGCAGCTCTGGTGGTGGGGAGGCGGCAGCTCTGGTGGTGTGGGGAGGCAACTCTGGTGGTGGTGGGGAGGTGGCAGCTCTGGTGGTGGTGATGGGGCAGCAGCTCCGGTGGTGGTGAGGTGGTGGCTCTGGTGGTGGTGAGGTGGCAGCTCTGGTGAAGGTGTGGCAACAAAATTGTCATTGCAGGCTGTAGACATTTAGAATATGTATATGATGAAAATTTGTATGAGGAGAAAGATTGCGTGTGTAGTGATAATTGTAGTGTAAACAATAAGAGACATCCAAAATTTTTAAAACATATAGAGAGGAAGAAAAAAAAAAAACCATGTTGTGAGAGAACACGTGTTGGTTAATATATTTGACTCGATACCAGTGTGTGTGTAGTGATTCTACCATTGTGCTATACTTAATTAGTGTAATTCATTTCAGAATGTGTGTGGCTGAAAAAATGGTCGAAAAATGGAAGTTTATAAATGTGCTGTGCATAGAACATGTGTTAATTGCAATGGTATACTGCAGTAATAGGCCAAAAATAAACTAATAATGCTTAAAAACTAAAAAGAAAAAATATAATTATGAGAATCTCTTTATCAATTCTATAAAAATAAAATTGAAGTTAGGGTGAAACAGACACCCTTTTTATGTCCAGTTTTGAACATAAACAAATAAGGACCTCTGCTTCATAAGTAAGCTGACATGTACATTAAAGGCACTAAGCATATATATTGCATAAATATAAAAAATAGGATTATGATGAATAATTAAATGTGAGGAAAAAAGGGTGAAAGTAATCAGCCACACCTCCACAACTGCAGAACCGGCTCACATATAGACGATAGATAGATAGATAGATAGATAGATAGATAGATAGATAGATAGATAGATAGATAGATAGATAGATAGATATGGTAGATAGATAGATATGGTAGATAGATAGATATGGTAGATAGATAGTGAATTTGTGCTGGCACTGGGATCAACATTGGACAAGTCTCTCCATTCTTTTGAGCAGATGACTCGGTCCGAGGAAAAAATTGGACACGTGAACAGCATCATAAACTGTCATAGGTATGAGTTCTATCTGTGAAAAACCGCCAGCTGATTCAATTTGAGTCATTGATCGTGTGAATGCTATTGACATCCAATTTTAGATAACCTGATTTTATGAAGAAAATATTCAAAAAGAAGCAACTTTATTCGAACATAATGTGAAGTTTAGCTGATTAGTTAGTGGTCTCTTTTTCTTGTATAAACCGTGCATGCCTTGTATTCTTACAGCAAAGCAAATCAATGAATGAACATGAAATGCCTTTGCAAAATGTAAGAGTTGGCTGAGGCTGGCAGCGGTTACCAAAGCAACAGTTGGAAATGCATTTGTCATGGAAAGGGATACAAGGCAGAAAACCCAAGTACCAGTGTCTGCAATAAATGTACATAATGAAGAAATACATTGACTAACATATTAACAGAGAAGAATGGAGATATGAAGCAATGACTGAAAGAGGATCATATTAAACTACTGTCATAAATGCTAGTGTGTGTCCTCAGTGGTATATGTAGTTCACATCTGTCATGGTGACCATCTTGGTTGCTAGAAAATCGCTATTGGGTTTTTTAACATTTAAAAAAAACAAAACCTTTTTGTCTACAGCTTTGAGACAGCCCCTTGGTTCTAATCTTGTACAAAATAACAGCTTCCTATATGCCCCAATATTTGGCTGATGATGGCTGTAGGTAGGTGGAAGTGAATGTTAAAGGTACCTTCACACGCCGCAATATCGCCTGGGAATCCTAAAGGCGATATGTCTTCCCGGAACAATCGCCATGAAATTGCCTCACAGTGTGATTGGCTGCGATAGATCGCCTCTCGGCTGTCGCCTGATTCCTGAGCACTTCTCTGAAATCAGCCGCAATCATGAAGGCGATATTTCCGTGTTGTGGCGTGTGAACGAGCGATAGTGATGGAATCAGCGTCGCCTATGATTTCCCATAGGTGTGCCACAGCGTGCTGTAGTCCGCGCCCCGTGTGAACTGATTGGTGTGAGCTACTGTGTTCCCATTGGCTGTCACTTGACACCGCACCATATTTGAAGAGCTTTCCGTCCAGCACCACACAATGGCAATTGCGTCATGTATTAGCCAGCCTTCCAGAGCAGGCTGACCAATCGTAACGCTGTTGCGTTGTCCAATGAGCACGTATGGGGCGCGGTGTAAACCACGGCGGCACGCCTATCTCTATGCCGCACTGAACATGTACGCCCACATTGCCTTTGAGATTGTGGCGTGTGAACCGGGGATGGGATTAGGCAGGATTGCTTCCACTGTACCTGAGGCGATTTCCGGAGCAACACATCGCCTTACTTTCAGGGCGCAATTGCGGCGTGTGATGCCACCATCGGCGATCTGAGGCAACCATGAAAAACATGCACGCGCACGTCAGATCGCCTCATATCGCCAGGCATTATTGCGGCGTGTGAAGGTACCTTTAAGTCTTTTGTGATCCAGGTTTAGCACTGAAACCATTCCATACAGAAACAGGAACAGGAATCAGTTTAAAATATATTTTAGAATGGATGATATGTAATGCCATAAAACAAACAGGTTCAGACAGCATTGCATTATATGTTAATCATAGAAAACAAGATGAGTAGATTTGGATGCTGCAATATTAATTACGTGTACTTTTGATTTTTATTTTTACACATAACATATTTATTAGTGTAAGATGTTATTAATATTTTTGTTTTTATTTTCTGATTTTTTTTTTACTTTCTCTTCTTTTTTACTTAATTATTACTTATGGCCACTTTACATGTCCCAGGGAGCGCGCATTTTTTGGGCAGAAATCCAAGATCGCATAGGAGATGTTACACAGTGCGATATCGGAAGGCAACACAACTGCGATGTGTACGCCACCTTGTACGGGTGACCCAGGAACGACCATTTAACATGGGAGAGAATAGGGGAAGTTGTACTCCAAATCGTTGTTGGGCTGTCACACAGCACAATCCTGCCAGATCGTCCATCCAATATCATGCAGTTGGAGAGCCTGCTCATTTCTCCCCCGATATCGTTTTGGCATTGTTCTTGCATCGAATTGTACATTTACACCACACAACGCACGAACGATATCGGGGCCAACACACAAACCATGTGACTTTTTGTCAAAGTTGGACGACGATATCGGGACGTGTAAAGTGGCCATTAGTCTCTATGTGGGACATTAACTCTGCACAAGCATTGCAATATATTATAATTGACAGTGTGACATTGACAGACTGCCTGTTAGATCATGCTTCTAGCATGGTCTAACAGGCCACTGTAGTTGGCAGTGATTGGGCCCCAGTGATCACTTCGCAAGGATCCTGATTGGGTATGAGAGGGAGCTATTGATTTAGGGCGTTAAACAGCCAGGGGCAGTGTTTGCACCTGCCTTGGCAGTGACAGCTGGAGCTTGGCTATCTTTTAGGCCACGTGCACACGTTCAGTATTTGATGAGTTTTTTACCTCAGCATTTGTAGCCAAAACCAGGAGTGGATGATTAAATACAGAAGTGGTGATGTGTTTCTATTAGGGCCGCTTTACACACACCAACTTCTGTGTCCAACTTCTGAACAGATCTCTGGTTGCAGTGAAATCATGGACACATTGCTCCATTTTGCACACAGCCACAAAATGGAACAATGAGTCCATGATTTCACTGCAACCAGAGATCTGTTCAGAAGTTGAACACAGAAGTTGGTGTGTGTAATGGCCACTTTACATGTCCCGATATTGGATCCAACGCCGCGGGAGCGTGCTTTTTCTGGGCAGAATTCCAAGATCGCATAGGAGATGTCACACAGTGCAATATCGGCAGCCAACGCAACAGCGATGTGTACGCCCCCTTGTACGGCCGACCCAGGAACGACCATTTAACATGGGAGAGAATAGGGGAAGTTGTACTCCACATCGTAGTTGGACTTTTACACAGCACAATCCGGCCACAACGTCCATCCAATATCGGGCCGTTGAATAGCAGTCTCATTTGATCCCTGATATCGTTTTGGCATCGTTCGTGCATCGTATAGGGCATTTATACCATACAACGCATGAACGATATCGGGGCCAACGCACGAACCACGTGACTTTTTGTTGGAGTTGGACGCTGATATCAGGACATGTAAAGTAGCCATAAAGCGTCCCTTAGACTTTTCCTCTGATTGCTCCACTCCTGGGTCTGTCTACAAATCCTGAGGTAAAAAACTCATCAAATACTCAGCGTGTGCACATGGCCTTACACCGAGATCCCAGCAGCAATCTACAGTAATTTTACGCCATTTTGCAGAAACCCCTTCCCTTTCAAGAAGGGATTAATCTACACAAATATAACATTTGCTACTGCTATAAATATATTTTAATGCACTCATTCCAGAAAGGAATTCCTACATACCATATAATACATAGCGATATTAGTATTATATATTGCTAATATTGTATAAATGAATAGTTTCAGATATTTAAAAATAAATATACATTATATAGATGTGCACATGACCTAAATTATTATTTTCATTATTTATTCTCGTACAGATAATAGCAAACCATCATATGCAGTCCATTTCCTTTGCATCTGGTGGTGATCCGGTAAGTAATTTACTTTTTTATTTCATATAATTACTAACAATAGAGAGAAAAGCAGACACATGAAATAATTCCTACTATTTCTTATCTATAAGAAATTATAAAGCATGCATCTAATTCCCTCTGCGCCATCTGTAACTTTGTTTTTAGCAGAGAACTGTTCCGTTTATGTTTGTATAGAAATTGATCAAATTACTGTCTCCAGAGCAGCACAGGACATTTGGAGATGCGGGCCCATCAGAATCTTATGTTATGTTTGAGGCATACTTTGCCCCTAGGGGCTCCCTCAGGCGTTTACTGGAGGCCTCCCTCTTGCGGACTGGCACACCTGGGGGTATTTTACTTACCATGTCTGCCGCAACTAAACTTTGGGCGATTGTTTGCCCGGCTGTTTTCCCGCACATGGCCCGCTATGTCTCTCTGGACGCCCTGAGGGAGGTCATTGACCACGTGTATGTTCTTCCTTGGAAGCGATCTGGAATAACGCATATCGTTGACCTTTTTGGTCCCTCTGGTATGCTCCCCTTTAGAGTCCTTCAGACCCGTTTTTCTCTCCCGGACTCAGCATTTTTTTCGTATATACAATTTCATAGTCTTCTACGTAACATGCTTATATTTAGGGATCCCCGATTATTGCAGACTCTCCGGGTCCGAGATTTTTTAAACCCAACACCATTATCTCACATGGGGTGTCAGTCCTGTATAACTCCTTGCTGCTCCATGGGGTCCAGCTTAGACTTCCCTGTATGGACTCATGGGAATCTCTTTTTTACTTCTCCGCCTCAGTGGATGATTGATCTTTTGCCTTGTCCCACCCTTCGAAATTTTCCTCGTGCGTGGGCCATATGGAGCAGGCTAGGAAAATCCTCTTACAGTGGTATATGACTCTGGCTCGTCTGGCCAAACTCCACCTGGCTTCCTCCTCCTCCTGCTGGAAGGGTTGCAGCTCATCAGGAACTCTGGCACATGTCCGGTGGGAATGCCCCCTAATTAATGCTTTCTGGTGTCAGGTTGAATCAGTTTTGTTTGAGGTAACCCACCTACCCATCGCCCTGATAAGCCCGTTGGCTCTCCTGGAAATTTCCTTGGTAGACCTCCCTTCACCTCTGTGGCCTATTATCTCTAATATTCTGGTTGCTGCCAGACAATGCATAGCAGCACATTGGAAAGCTCTCACTGCTCCCCTCTAGGTCTGAATTAATTAATAAACTAAACCTCCACTTTTGTTACGAGTCTCTCACCGCTGACTCCCTGTCTAAGAAGAACAGGATACTCTCGTGGTGGGATCCCTGGACCTCTTCTTCCCTAGCTTCTGACATTCCCGCTTATCTCTTGCAATGACGTTGCCTCGCCTTGAGTTGTTTTATACTGTTTTTGTAATACTTTATTTGTATGGAATGACATATTTTATTACACATGTTAGCCCCTGGTCGCCTTCCCTGTCCCCCTTTCTCTTTCCCATGTCTTCCCCCTTTTTGTATTGCCTTGTGTAAGGTTTACTTGAATTTGTTATACTATTAATAAAAATTTAATGGTTTAAAAAAGAATCTTATGTTATGACGATTAGTGATGGGTAAACCCGAACCGTACGTAATGTTTGGGGTCCATACCGAACACCTAGTGTTCAGACACAGATCCGGAACATGGACTTCCCTGGGAAGTCAAGTTTGAGTCACGGTTGGCCCCGAACTCAGACTTTAAAGAAAGTCCGGGCGAGTCCGCTGAAGCTGAAAATTGGCAGGTTTGCCCATCACTAATGAAGATCACTCTACACAATTACTAGCACGCAGAGTGGCAAAGCACAAGAGAGGATAAATTGTGGGCCATGTGCAGCAGCATGCATGTCATAGGCAGGGTTTAAACTTCCACCCTTAGCAAGGTCGGGCAGAGGTCTGTAAAAATAAAACTATTATGAGAACTTTATTTTTTTCTTTTTCATTTACTGATTCTACAGAGAGTGGCAGATAATTTATTAGTTATGTTAATGTCTTCTTACATCATAATTACTTACAATTCTATTGCTCTCTCTGGATTCCATAAAAGAAAGAAAATATATTTGTAAGAGAAAATACTTGTGGCTCATATAGACTTATATTAATAACTAGATGAAATAAGTGGGAGTATGTCTGTGTTTTCTAATATATTTTGTGTTATCAAAGAGTATTTCCAGCTTCAGAGATGAAGTTGACAACCCTGAAAGTCCAAAGCATTTGGTCCAATTATGTACATTAAATATTAATATTAATAGTATGTGAAAATTATTTGTTCCAGTGACGGTTTGCTTCTCTTCTCAGTAATGTCTCAACAATTGCAACTAGCTGGCTCACTCTGTGTGCTTTGCACTAATCAGAAGTCTATTTTAGGTGGAAACACACTATGCGATATGCATGCAAGTATCTTGCATGCATCTCGCATGACTCACCCAGCCTGGGCACTGCCTCCCTGAATGGGAGCATGTCAGCTGTTTTTGTTTCTATGAAGCTGTTTGCTCCTGTTCAGGGAGACAGTGGCCATTCTCGGTGAGTCATTCGAGATTCATGCGAGATACTCGCATGCATCACCCATAGTGTGTTTCCACCTTTACAATGAGATCCTATGGAGCTCCTGACTCTCCATAGACGTATATTGTATAAACCACTTGCAGGTCACGCACAGCTCAGTATGATGCAGAGAGTTTGCAGAGGGGTGATGTCACTGAGAAGAATAACGGTGCTGGACAGTGAATAGCAGTGGGAGGTGAATATATTAATACACTCACACTACATTACGTGCACATGCACACAAATTTAAAGAATCAAAAACATAGTGGGGGTGCTTTTTTAAAACCCCTCAGTTTTTAAGAACAAAGAGATCTTCCATTTTAATTCACATAGTCTAGGTTAATTGCCACCACTGCATTCTAGCAGTTGTGGCTGAGCATGCACAATATATATAAGCTCATTTTAATAGAGGTTGTAAATGCCGATTTAAAGTTGCCCTGGTCATTGGAGCACTTTTGTGTCTCTGCTGCTGCAACATTGGTACAGCATACGCTCCAAGCGGTTACACCCCTACAAACGGTAAGCAGGGAGGTTGGAGAGCGGTGCAACACTGAAGGTGAAACATGAAAACACTCCTTTAATCAATTTCACCACAGTTTGTGGTACACATTTACTTTGTCCGCCAGGAAAATATCCTTACATATATATTGTGATTTGGCCATGCAGTTTAATGGGGAAATGTATGCCTGAGAGGCATAACTAGATTTCCATGGGCCCTGGGGCAGCTTTTAGGCCCACGGCGTTGCCGGGCCACAAGTTCCTCATGCTGCTTTCTGTAGACTGTGGCTGAATTGTGTATCCATGGCCTGCAGCATCACATATCTTGTCTCTCATTGAGCACTTTTGTAGACAAAAAGGCTGATAGGGGCACCACGAAAAATAACATAATAGGAGTGCACAAGAAAGGGTGTATAAATGTATAATTAGAAGAAAAAGACAAAGATACACCCACAAGAATCCTTGAGCACATCTGTGACGTCATTGGTTGGCAATTGGCAAAAAGTGAGCTGCCATCAGTGGATCTTGATGATTTGCCTGCTCCAGTACTTTTAGGCTACATTCACACTGTGCGTTTTTGGTCTGTTTTTTTCTCATCAGTTTTTGTAGCCAAAACCAGCAGTGGGTGATAAATCCAGAAGTGGTGACGTGTTTCTATTATACGTTTCCTCTGATTGTTCCGCTCCTGGTTTTGGCTACAAAAACTGATGTAAAAAAAACAGACAAAAAACTGTGTGAATGTAGCTTTAGGCTGGCTTCACACTGTGAATTTTTGGATCCAAGGCTGTCCGGTGTGAACCAGACAGCCTCTGATCCAATTTTGGCCCTATTATCTCCCTATAGGGCCTGATTTGTACTGTCCGGGAGGATCTGGCAGATTTAGTTTTTTTGCCTGGACACAAAATCAGAGCTTGCAGCATTTTTTGTGTCCGGGGCAAAAATCAGACAAAATCAGATCCAGCACCCCATAACATGGGAGTCTATTGGCGCCGGATTGTGCCAGATCTAACATAAAATCAGACGGGCTTCTGGACGCCGGGTGCTGAAAGAACGGCGGCTGAATTTCAGCACCTGGAGAACTCCCCGACTGAAATTTCAGCACCTGGAGAGCTCCCTCCAGCCGCTATGCTGAAATTTCAGCACTTTGACAGCGGTAGCATCTTTTCCCTCCGGTTCTGTTTTGTCTGGGGCTGTCAGGTTCTGTCCGGTGCTTCCTGCAAAACACCGGACAGAACCTGACAGCACAAAATTGTGGTGTGAAGCAAGACTTAGAATGGCAGAACATTCCTCAAACAACCAGACATAACCTCATTGATAACAAGTCAAGTGTGTTTATTTCTATACTGAATGAATTTAGATGTTTTGGCAATTTTGTTCCCATTTTTTTTATCATTTGCATATCCTTAACATGTCTTTTGATCCTTTGGTTTCCATAATTCCCTGACTTTTGATTCTTGATGCCATTTCAATGTTGAGTAACATAGTAACCGTAGTTTTGTATTTTTCTACACCGTGTAGAGATCATAAGATGTGGATAGTATGTTATAGTTATGTGAAAATATGTATTGTAACTTCCTTGCTTTTCTACTAGGATGCTACAGACTATGTTGCTTATGTGGCGAAAGATCCTGTTAATCGAAGAGGTAAAATGTTTTCAAATATATTATATCTATTAAAATTATATTATTATTGTATATAGCATTATTTTTGTTATTAGAGGGTTAATACTAACAAATTTACACACTAAATATGTTTCCTCCAGCTTGTCATATTCTAGAGTGTAGTGATGGACTGGCTCAAGATGTTATCAGCACTATAGGCCAAGCATTCGAACTTCGATTCAAACAGTATTTGCAATGTCCTTCTAAGATGTCCACATTCCCTGACCGGTAAATTTAAAGAACAGCTTATATATTTTCTATTATGCTTCACTTGATTGACATTTGTAATCATTTTACGCATTTAAAGTGTTCATCAGTTATATGTGTGATATAGTGCAAAGAGTCAAATATGTGTACAAGGTTGATAATTGAATTACTGTACGTATAGCAGCCTAATTCTGGAAATACATTTTACCATCCTACTATATAATCGCCTTATCGTGTCTGTCTCTCTGTAACGGAATGTCTGTCTCTCTGAGTGTGGCAACCAATCAGCGACAGGCGCAGCCTGGCTGCGAATTGGTACAGGATTTGAACCACGCTCACCACCGCTACCGTTGGGAGATCAGAGGCGCTAGCCGCTCATCTGACGGTAGCCGTGGGTCATCTCCTGCCACACGGAGGTCATCTCCCAGCTTTAGCGTTAGCCGGTCATCTCCCAGCTTTTCGCAGCAGAAGTACCCTGACTGGCGCTAACGATCTCGTTCAGTGTGACACGCAGCAGCGACCAGGCCCCCGCTGTGAGATCGCTGATCCTGTCACGGAGGTCAGTGGCGACGCAGCCGTGAGATGACTGGCGCTAGCTGGTCATCTCCTGGCTGCTCACAGTGGAAGTACCCCGACCGGCGCTAGCGATCTCGCTCAGTGTAACAATCTCACCAACGACCACGTACTGAGGCTTCAGCGATCCCTACCAGGTTGCATCATTTTTCGGGCTCGCTGGAGCGTCTCCAAGTGTGACGGTACCTTACTGATCGCTGCTGAGGTGTCGTCACACGTGCAGTCATTTCGAACGAAGCCGTGTCACTGATTGGGGAAAATCGTATGTATTCATTGCATTATTTTGAAATCTTTGTAAATAAAGTACATATATATTCTAGAATACCTGATGCGTTAGAACCGGGCCACCATTTAGTGATCAATAAAATTGAGACTTTGTTTTATTAGGATGCAAAGTTTAGATGACCCATTATGGCCTGAAGAAGATGGGACGGCAACAGAGCCTCAATATTATAACAGTATTCCAAATAAAATACCACCCCCAGGAGGAATTATTGATGAGAGATTAAGAGCTCAGCATCTAAATCATGGAGATAATTCACAGGTATATATCATAAAACTATGAAGTAGTCAGGAGGTTATGCCTTTTATGCATTTTATGTATATACAGTGCCTTGAAAATATATACTGTGAACTTTTTCACATTTTTCATGTTACATCTAGAACCTTAAGGCTGTGTTCACACAGTGCATTTTTGCTGCATTTTTTTTTTCTTCAGGAAAACTGCAGCAAAACCTGATGTTTTGTTATTAACCCCTTCACCACCCGACGATTTTTCGTTTTGATTTTTTCCTCCCCTTCTTCCAAGAGCCATAAAATTTTTATTTTTCCATCAATATAGACATATGAGGGCTTGTTTTTTGCGAGACAAGTTGTACTTTCAGAATAAACCATTCATTTTACCATATAATATACAGGGAAATGGGAAAAAAATTCTGTGAAATTGCAAAAAGAGTGCAATTACACGTTTGTGTTTTGTTCTTTTTATTCACCATGATCACTATATGGTAAAACTGACGTGTCGGTATGATTCCTCAGGTCAGTACAAGTTTGTAGACACCAAACATGTATACCGTACTTTTACTGGTATCTTAGTGGTGAAAAAAATTCAGAAGTTTGAAAATAAAAAAGAATCACATATTTTGCGCCATGTTCTGCGACCAGTAGTGTCCACATTTTTCGGGATCTGGGGCTGCGTGATGGCTTATGTTTTGCAACTTGAGCTGATGTTTCTAATAATACCATTTTGCGGTGGATGCACTGTTTTGATCGCCCGTTATTGCATTTTATTACAATGTTACGGTGACCAAAATAACGTAACCTTTTCTTCGGTTACGCAGTTTATGGCTCTGATTAATTGATTTTATATCTTGATAAATTGGGCATTTCTTAACAATATCAAATATGTGTATTTCTTTTCTTTTTTTATTACTGTTATTTTGAATGGCGCAAAAAGGGGGTGATTTGAACGTTTGTTTGTTTTTTTCATATTTTCAAAAACTTTATTTTTTAATTTATTGTTTACTTTAACTTTACACAGCCCCATAAGGCGCCACAGTGCTGCACAGTCTGATTGCTTGTGCCATGTCCCGATGATCTTGCAGCACATTGGAACATGGCGTAAATGATCACTGTGAGTGGTTGGCAGTGCCACTCAGAGGAAGTGAACCCTGATAGCATCCGGGGTCACTGCAGGACCCTGTGCTAACAGGTGACAGCCGGAGATCCTGCAAACTTATTGTGGAATCTCTGATCTCTGTGGGGAACAGTATGGTCCCCGCAGTGCCTTTGGATTGTGCTGTCATTGAATGACAGCGTGATCCAAAGGGCTAACAGCACTGATCGGATCGCGGATCCGATCGGTGCTGTTAGCCCCACATCTCAGATCAGCTCAGATGTTGGGTGAATGATGTGAGCTCACCACTGGAGCTCACATGAAAGTAAGGGAGCCGACCCATGATGTACATGTACGTCATGGGTCGTGAAGGGGTTTAATAAAAATTTCTTGGCAGTAAATAACCAGCATTTTTTTAATGTTTTTTATTGTGTTTTTGCTGCGATTCTGGTGTGTCTTTGCTGTGTCTTTGTCTCCTGTTCTTATTAATGGGACCAAAAATGCAACAAGACCTGATATCTGCATTTTTGCTGCGTTTTTTCACTTCCTCATTGATGAGTATGGGTAAAAAAAAATGCTGAAAAAACACTGAAAGAATTTACATGGTCATTCTTTCAAAATCACAGCAAAAACCAAGCACAGTCACGTTGCAGTCAGGAAAAAAAACATAGTGTTTTTCCAGGTTTTGCTGGGAATGAAAAAATGCTGGGAGGATCCGATTTTGCCCGATTTTTGCCCCAGACACAAAAGATACTGCATGCTCCGATTTTGTGTCCGGGCCAAAAGACGAAATTCCCTGGATCCAGTTGGACAGACAGCAAAACGGATGGCAAATAGCTGCCATCCAGCCCCATCCGGTCCCATAGGGATACAATAGGGTCACACAGACCCGGATCCTGAAAATCGTGGTGTGAAGCTGGCCTACAGACTTGCAGCAGCAATTGCAGTGAAAGGTTGCCCTACAACACAAATGCACCTCACAATTTTCAGATTTATAGTTTAAAATATTTAGAAAACAATGTTTCCTTTACAATGCACAAATACGTGCTACTTTGTGTTGATATATCACATAAAATGGCAATAAAATACATTTAAGTGTATTGGTGCAATGTGAAACAAATGTAGAAAAGTTCACTGAATGTGAATATTTTTTTTTTAAGGCACTATATATTAATTTTATAAGTTGTATTTCATGCTGTGTTGTATTTTGGAGTACATCAGAATTATTATTCCTTAGAAGCAATGTTGGAGATTGCTCTTGACCTGTCTATAGTTAGAATCATTCAGTAAGGCTGGTTTCACACTAGCATTTGGGTCCATTCCGTCAGCATGCGTCCCAGTCTGGTAGCCTACGGATCCGCCCTGTGTCCCTTTTTTTTTTTAACATGAGGACCCAGGTCGCATGAGCAGTGGCGTAACTTCAGGCCCAAGGGCCCCGATGCGAAAGCTCCAATGGGGCCCCCAATTATTGCAAATCTTTAATAGTATTAGTCTTTTTCTATAGGCCAAAGGGACTTTTGGGGCCCCCTAGGCTGCAGGGCCCAGGTGCGATCGCAACCCCTGCACCTCTTGTAGTTACGCCCCTGCGCATGAGTCGACATCAGGATGTATGTGTTTGTGTTGTGATGCATATTTTTTCTGTGGGTCCAAAACGTAACATGCTGCGAATTTGGGCGTCACAGGCTGCATGAAAGGAATGGATAATTCCTGATGCGCTCCAACAATGTATGAAGTTCAGTGTCGACATATTGAAATCCGGATGGCAGCGAGAGGAGACGGACTGGTCAATATGGAAGTCTCTCTCTGGTCTCCGTCCATTATTTTGTGTTATTTGGATCTGCAAAAAATCCGTCGGCATCAGTTCCGGCATCCGTCTCCATCTGTCCATGCAGACGCCAGTGTGAAACCGGCCTTGGATAGGTAAACCCGAATTTTCGAAGTAAGATATCAGGACCTACTGTCCTGTGTTTTCACTTTTGTGTTGCTTTGGGTATCAGCATGTGGTGCATGTTACTAAGCTGCCCCTTATCCCTGTAGCTTTCTGTAGCTTTTTCAAAAAGTATAAGAACCCTAAATTACTCTCAGTAGCCTTTGTTTTTGTAATGAAATAAGTAATAGCAGGAATGCTATTAAGAGAGTGAATGGCAGAATACTGATGAAGAAGAGCTGCCTATTTAAAAAGAATGGATCACAAGGTACAGAGCATGAGAATTGAGACAGATCCTTCACATATTAGACTGGTGTGGGTAATGAGGGCATTGAAAGCATTCTTTATTCTTCATTTTTGGGGAAAAGACAAGTACATTTCTAAAGGAACTATCAATAGATGCTACACCATAACTGTTCAGCAAGTAGTACATTGATTGTAAGAATACTGGTTCCCATCTCTTGTTACCAGTGGAGAAGTAGCAGATGAACTCTCTCTATTAATGTCTGTTGGATAAATAGATAAGCAATCGAAGTGGTGAATTCGGCCCTATGATCACGCTGCCAACATCGTTTCGGAAGAAGGAGGTTCTACGATTTATCTGTTCTTTTTAGGAACCTTTATTGACACAAAATCTCGATGCGTCTTGTGTGCAACTGCACACTTCCTCAGGAGACAGTGCTATGGCTTAGTAATCCAGTGTACCCGAAAATGAGGAAAGACCTGCGTCATCATGATAAAAGAACACACAAGACATCTAAAATCTAAAGTTAAAAAGCAGCTAAAATTTGCATATAATCGAGTTAAAATACATACAACGTATGTACGATCTTTTACAATGTAGACAGTGACCCACGGATTTCAGACACACAAAAGAAGTTTATTTTGGACAGCATGGAATTTATTCTCACCAATAATTTCTTTGAATTCCAGGATATAATATATCATCAGTTACTCAGGACTGCGATGGGCTCAAGGGTGGCACCTACTTATGCAAACCTTTTTATGGCCACCTTCAAGTCCATCCATATACAAAATTCTGTTTTTTTCCAGTCATATTATACTGTACAAAAGATACATTGATGATCTGCTTTTCATCTATAACAACCGGGATAATAATCTCCATTGTTTCCTGAAAACTCTTCAAAGAAATGATTAGGGGCTGTCTTTTACATGGGAGGTCAGCAGTATAAGTATCAACTATTTGGATCTCACTTTATTCCATCATGAGGATAATATTTGTACAAAAAAGTTGATGCCAATAGCTATTCAGATTATAATAGCGGCCACTATTGTAAATGGATCAAGAACATTCCCTCTAATCAAAACAAAAGAATTAGAAAAAATTGCAGTATACTCTCAGATTTTAAGGTACAATCTCAGGTTTTAAAGAGCAAGTTTCTAGACACAAAATACCCCCCAAAAAACTTCTAGCTAGAGCATATAATGAATGTATCAAATTGAACCAAGAGGATCTTGTGAACTGTGAAAAAGGAAAATCACTAAAGGATGACTGCAATGATTTCTCAGATAATTTCCTTACCACTTTCTCTAAACAACACCAAAGAATAAAAACAGTATTGCAGGAACACTGGTCAGTTTTACTCAATGATCCCATACTGGGTGGAACATTTAAAAGAGCTCCCACCCTCAAAAATCTCCTAGCTCCCAGCCACCTAAAGAGCACTAAACCATTACCATATCTATTATATAATTGCGAATGGGTTTTTTGCCCCTTCTGAGTCCACTCGCACTGCGAGTCGGCGTGGTCATGTGGATACGCCCGAAGCATTGGCCGCGCAGCGGCCATTGCGAGCAGTTCTAAGGCGACTCGCTATGCCCGCGCAGCGGGCATGGCGAGTCGCCTTTGCAGCGCGAAGCATTGGCCGCGAAGCGGCCATTGCGAGTCAGAGACTCGCTCTTCTAGAATCCCGATGCATGTGCATCGGGCACCCAGCTAGTTATACAAAATCAAAAGAACAGACAGGTTCCTTCAGGTGTAATTGAAAAAAGTGCTTGTGTTGTAATATCATTGCCAGTAAAGTCAACACCTTTACATCAACAATAAAAAAAGAAACGTTTCCCATTAAGTATCACCTCACTTGTAGAACTTCATATGTTATCTATCTCATAGAATGTGTCTGCGGACTGCCATATGTGGGTAAAACCACACAGGAACTCCAGTGTTGCATAAATTCACACAGGTTCAACATTAAGGAAGGCTATCTCTTGCACAGTCTTTCCAAACATTGTTTAATCAAACACAATAAGAAGATGAATTTGAGTGTCACTCCTATCGACCATGTACCTCCAGGTATTCCCAATAGGGATATAGTCCTGACTAGAAAGGAGATTTTCTGGATCCACAGACTACATACCCTACAACTTGGAGGTCTAAACGTGATATCTGATCTCTTAAAGTAAGACGTAAGCCATAGGGATGTTGTTGTGTGTGCAGATACTGACTGGGTCCCCGTGCCCTTGGATGGTGACATCAGTTGGGAGATTGTGGTGACCGCACTTTCTGTGTTGCATGCAATTTCCTTGAATCGATTGTGGCTGGCTGGAACCAGCATCGCTTCGGTTCCTAGGTACATCATAAAGGATGCCCCTCTCTATACATCCATCAGACACGGCACAGGAGCTGCTTCAACTAATTCATTTGAAATCTAAAAAGGGAAGAAGTGTCCCGCGCTGCTGAAATGAGAATGCTGACCCAAGGGTTGATGCAATGATGCTCTTTATTCCTTCTCCAACGCGTTTCGGACCCTGCTGTGCTCCTTCCTCAGGATTTAGCAATACAGCTAACTCATTGACACACTACTCTTCTATCTGACGATGAGCCAATGAGGAGTTAAGGAGGCGTGGCTCACATCAGAAGAAGGAGTTTTGACAAACCTCCTGCCAGATATCAGCAAATCACATCTAGTGAGGAGGAGTCTAGCCCCTTAGAGCAGTTGTTTTGAAAACACGATACAACACTGAGCAGAATATCTACAGTAGATCCCTCTGGTCACAAGCATCTACCTCAGGATCACGGGGATGATGACCCCCTGTCTCTGATCCCCTTTAGATTAAGGACATGGGCTGTTAGATGGATATACTGGACACCACACTACAGCTATATAGTGTAGGAGCAAATCTAAGTTCTCCTATAGTGACCCTGGCTAATGCATACTCCCATAAATGTATCACACACTGCAGGTTCCATACTGAATGTGTATTATGAAGGATTTTATATATTTTTTGCACTATTGTAGGATAATTGGTTTGATCATACACCAAAGTTGATATGATTACATATAGTATAATGTTTGAATCTCATATTAGGTCACTGCTTTGATTTCCATTAAGTGTTCCTCGTAGCTGATCACGATTTTATATTAAAAAAACTTCTACGAAAAGGAGAAATTGCAGTTTTTTCTAGTAGACTAACAGAGTTTTTATGCGTTGTATGTATTTTAACTCTATTACATGCAAATTTTAGCTGTTTTTTTAACTTCAGATGTCTTGAGTGTTTTTTTATCATGATGATACAGGTCTTTCCTCATTTCCAGGTACACTGTGTATTTAAATAGATTAATACGCCATAGCACTATAACCTTTGTCTCCTGAGGAAGTGTGCAGTTGCACACGAAACGCATAGAGATTTTGTGTTAACCCCTTAAGGACTCATTTTTGCAATTCTGACAAGTGTCACTTTATGAGGTTATAACTCTGGAACGCTTCAACATATCCCAGTGATTCATAGAATGATTTTTCATGACATATTGGACTTCATGTTAGTGGTAAATTTAAGGTGATATTTTCTGCATTTCTTTGATTAAATAGTGTTTACATGCAGTGACAGTTCAAAGCCATGATGGGTATAGGTATCATTGGTCCTTAAAGGGTTAATAAAGGTTCCTAAAAATCCAGCTACACCGTGGAGCCTCCTTCTTCCAAAACGATGTCGGCAGCGCAATCACAGGGCCGAATTCACTTCGCTTCGCTTCCCCACCAGGCTGATCGCTGCTGCGACTCTCTGGACTACAATACAGGCTTTATAGTGGTTGTGTCAGACACAACCCTACAAGGTGAGTGAGATACTACTACACTTTGACCAGTATTATAACACGGATAAGACCCTATTGTGAGCTCTTCTTTTCCATAACGGGATAAATAGATAAAAAATAGATAAGGAAGTAATTGGCAGTAATTAATTACAGGGCTCACGTGTCATAACAGTCACGTGGGTTCCAAGAATGCGAGTACCAATATTGCTGGAGCTACCGGCATCGGAGCTGAGTGTAGGCTTTTTTATTTTTATGGGGGCGCATATGGTGAATGAGAAGGGGGTGTCCAAGTAGTGGACAACCCCTGTAAAGGGAATCTGTCAGTAAGATCAACTCTCCTAAGCTGTCTATATGGGCATGTAGGTCATAGGCAGCTGAGTAAAATTATGGCTTGATAACTGCAATTAGATGTCTTATTCAAGAGAAATCAACTTTTTCTTAGTCAAAAAATGGGCTGTTATGCTGTATGGGCTGACCACAGGATGAGAAACTACTTCCAGAGCTTATTTTAAAGGAAAGGGGGAAATACCAATGTGAGACATTTAATAACAGACAATTCTTTCCTGATTCCACAGCTATTTGTGATTACAAACATGCAAATCTTTTGATCTCACTGCAGAGCTGTGCTTGATTAAAATTAATGCATCTTCAGTCTTGCTCTTACAGACAGAGGGGAAGGAGGGGAGTACAGCTGAGTTGACAGTATAGTGAGGGGAGAACTTCAGCTGCAGATGTGTTTGTAGTAAGACAAAGTATTACTGTACATGTCTTCCCCCACACTGGCTACCTGTATGATGGAAATTGAAGAATTCTTACTTTTAATCACACTCAGCTCTGTAGAGAAATCAGGAGTGCAAATGGTCAGTCATTACATGTCTCATGCTAGTAATGAATTGTTTCATTCAAAATAAGCTCTGGAGGCAGATTCTCCAGGGAATTTGTGTCCGGCCCATAGACCTTAAAGGAAAACTGTCAGGTCAAAAATCCATATGTAACTGCTATCATTTTCTAATTCCTCGCTCTAAACTCTCTCTATTCATGCATTTCCTTTATTTATATTTCCCTCCTATCTTCTGAAAACTTCAAATAAAGAGATTAATTCCATCTTTCACTCACACTGAATGATCCACTTAGTTCTCTGCTGTCCACTCCCCCTAAGATGAATATAATATATATATTATGCATGTCACATATTCACACCACATCACTGCCCAGGAGGTCACTGGGGGGGGATTGTATTCTCCTCTCTGTGTCTGCATCCAAGAAAGAGGTGAAATACAACACAGAAACTGCCACAGCAGGGACACCTGCTTAGAGAAAAAAGTGGAGTCTAGATAAGTCAGATCTGTAACAGCACTCTCACTCCTCAACAACACAGAGGCTACTGAAACCTGACACTGCACTGTTAGCAAAGGGAGGAGGGAGGAGAGAGCTGTTGAGAGGGACATGACAGTTTATACAGGAGCCAGACTATTCCTGTTTGCTTACAATGGAGAGGACTAATCCAGGAGCTCCCTGCAGTGTCTGACAATGCTGATAACATGGAAACTACAAACGGTACAATAATGATTTCACATGTTTGTAAAAGGTCTGCCCAGGCACTATTCAAGGGTAATATTAGTATCATACTGAAAAATAACTCGACAGTGTCCCTTTAAGGCTACGTTCACACACTGCGTATTCAGCTTCTACGCAGCGCTATTTTGCGGATGTACAAATGCAGTGGAATGCAGTGACACGCAGTGATATTAGCTGTCCCAGCCAAGTCAATGCATTTCACTGTTTTCTACTCACACATTTCACTTTTTACGTATCTGCTTCTGGGCTGAAAAGCAGATGCGTAAAAAGAATGAGCATGTTAATTCTTTTTGCGCTATTCACCTGCACTTTTACTCACCTCAGCACGTTCCTACAGAGATCTCACCTCATAGCCACGGCACAGGACCTTTGGAGGAGCTGAGACTGTACCATGTGACCTAGTGACATCACCCGGTCACATGGTGCTGCAGAGTCCTAGAGGCTGCGCATGCTGTGGCATGGCGGGGGGTGACAGGAGATCACCGGCGGTTACCGATGGAGTGCGGCAAGGTAAAGAAAAGTGCATGAAGAAAAGCGCAGCGGCGTTCACACACAGAATGCTGCGTTCTGTGAGGATCCGTTCTTTGTGCAGTTTTGCACCAAAAACGGATTGTCACAAATTGCAGCAATTACGCTGTGTGTGAACCCAGCCTAACAGCTCATTTACATATGAAGAAAAACTTTGATTTCTCTAGAATAAGACATTGGACCACAGATATCATGGTGTCACTTTATTTAATTTTGTATTACCTATTTGCCCATATAGATAACATACGAGTGGCATTCATTAAAGATTTCCCCTGACCCCCCAAGATGCTGAAACTGCACATGTGCAATGATATACGTTTCCATAGGTTACGTGTCAATTTGCAACTCTGAACTGATAAAGGTCTTTCTTTTACAGGTGCTGAAATGGTGTGAGGTGTGATAATGGACCCAGTGGAGTACAGAGCAGTCATCAAGTTCCTTTACTTGACAAGTGTTCATTGATAGCAGAATGGTGGTGCCCTGGAATTTGAGCCATTTCCACTGAGGTTTGACCACATTTGAAATGATGATGCCAGTTCTTGACTACATCATATGATGGGGACTTGTCACCATAAACCTCTTTCGTTGCATCGAATGTCTCCCTTGGTGGGTGGCCTTTCATGTAAAGGAACTTGATGACTGCTCTGTATTCCACTGGGTCCATTATTACACCTCCCCCCACTTCAGCACCTGTAAAAGAAAGACTGCTATCATACTTTTCAGTTCAGAGTTGCAAATTGGCATGTAACCCATAGGCGGCCGTCACACGCTGCAATATCTTGAACGATATCGTTTAAGTGATCTGCTTTTTGATCGCTTAAGCGATATCGTTTGTGCATCGCTACATACAATCAAGCGATTTTACAATGTAAAATCGCTTGATCGTGACATCGCAGATATGAGAGCAGGAGCTCATATCTAGCAATGAACGATTTAACAATCTGCTTCATCGTGGTGTATGACACCACGATGAATGATCTCCCAGTGGCTGAGCCTATGCTGGGAGATGGTATCTATGGTAAACGTCGGGTTACTAAGCGCCGCGCGGCGCCTAGTAACCCGATGTGTACCATAGTTACCAGCGATCTCGCTGCTCCACATCGCTGGTGAGTCTGTCTGTGTGACAGCTCACCAGCGATGTGAACGATATTGTAAGCGATCGCGCGTGCACATGATCGCTTACAATATCGTTCACGATGTCAAGACGTGTGATGGCCGCCATAGAGACATATCATTGCACATGTGCAGTTTCAGCGTCCTGCAATAAATAGAAGTGGGTCATGTGAAATCTTTAATGAATGCCCCTCAAGGCAACAGAGCACCTGACAGAGTCTCTTTAAAAAATAATTTGTCAATTGTCTTTTACTATGTTGGATATTAAGAGAAATATATTTAAAAAAAAAACTCATAAAAACTGTTTTATTGCTAATTTAGTTTATGACCTCCACTGGAATAGAACAAACTTATTACCAAGGTCGTCATCTGGTTGAAAAGTCTAATGAAAACTTTCAACAAGCTGTAAAAAGGCAAGGTAAGATATTCTATCCAAACCCGCTGATAGGACAATTGCATACAACATATATTTCAGCCGCTTTCTATATCCAATTGAAATAATCTACTGTAGTTTCTGTTTGTGCTTTTGGAAGCCAAATGATCAGCTGCTGATCCTACTATATAAACCCCCATCAATCAGAGGCTATAAGGGCATTTGGGCAGGGTGCGACTTGATCAGTAAACCCTTTTGTTTAATTTTTATATTTACTTTATTATTTCAGATGCATTTATTCTTATTGTTCTGCAAATTTTATGATGTTCACAATTTTTTACAATATGAATTCCATTTATGACATGCAAGCAGCAGAAGTATAACCACTGGGTGGCCCTATATACACACATACAACATAAACATCTCGCAGTAGAAAACGGAAAAATTATATTTCTTTCTCTGTTCATACTGATTATTTTGTGCAAACTTAGATGCATTGAAAATGATTCTTCCTACATTGCAACTTTGTTAGCAAACATTGCAACTGCATCTCAATGTATGTTTGTTTAAAGGGGTTGTCTGGTCTAAACTGATAATTCTGCAGTCTCTCTATGTGGCTGCAGACTTATCAATCCTCCCAGGGCATGCACTGAGCGCTTCAAGGATTCGTGGTTTCTAAACTGGGAACAGATAGCAGTTACGCAGTGTGCATGTTACCGGCCAGAGCCCCTGACTAGCGGGTGTGATCTCACTCAATGCAAATGTATGGAGCAAGGCTGTGCCCACTAGTCGTGTTGTTGCAGGGAACATGCATACCGCATAATTATGGTCCATTCCAGCTTAGAAAACCGGCAAATTCTCACAACGCTCAGTGCAGGTACTGGGAGGATTGGTAAGTCTGCAGTCACATAGAGTGACTGCAGAATTATCAGTTTTAGGCTGGTTACACACTGCCGTTTTTTGGCATCCATGTGCTTCCAGCTTAAACTGGATGCACCCACATCCATTTTCGGCACCATTAACCACAGCCATCCAGTTTTTTACTTCTTCCCCTTATCTAGGTGGTCACTGTTTTTTTATGAGACCAAAAACGCAACATGTTGTATTTTTGGTCTCCGTGTCAAAAACTGTGACTCCAGATCCTGCATCCGGGTTTTTGGTCTGCGCATGCCCTGAACGCAGTTCTAAACGACATGCCCCATAGGGGGCATGTCAATTAGAACCGGATCCCAGAAAAAAAGGTACGCAGCTGGAAGCAACTGTGTGCTTCTGCATCGGTATTATCACTGATTTGTGAGCCCGGATCAGTGATAATACCATCGTGGGTGCATCCAATTGCATCATTGCGGGGAAATCCACCCGGATTGCAAAAAAGGCACTGTGAAACTAGCCTTAGGTTGGAAAATTCCTTTAACCAAGTGAAAAGGTAAGGAAGGACATAACTGGAATGCAGTTTTGTACACGTACAAAGGAATCTGACAGCTTTCCCACATCCCCTAAACCGCCACCATGTGTCCATTGTGTTCTTTATACCCTTCTTAGCAAGTCCTATTTATTATAATATTGATTTTTTCATATGCCAAAAACTATTTTATAACTACAGTGTCGATATGCTAATTAGTTGGCTACTTGTTATTCCGCAGACTAATCATTCAACTAATATTATGACATCCTTGTGGACCTAAGTGACATGATTTGCAAGAGCAGCATCACCACTAGTGTTTACAAATCACTGCCTTCCTGACTATGCACATTAAGTCAGGTGTACACAGGTTAGCTTTGTTGACACGCTGTGCATGCCCAACGTGGAAGTGGTGACATAGGATACAATTAGCCACAAGATTTGCAGAGCTGGCAGTTACAGTTTCCTGAGTCCATCAACAGCACCATTTCCCTGGGCATGTGCAGTGTGCTAATGAAGCTGAAGCACACACATAAGGCTTATCTGTACTTTGCCAGGGATGCAGAGATTTCCAGAGAGCAGGTGGTGAGGCTGTGGCGCCCCGCAACGAGTGCGTCACAAGAGGGTATTGCAGCCATAAATGCAGCCGCAATATTCTCTGACTCAGCAATGATCCGGTTAACATAGAGATCCAACCCTACATGCAACACCTAGAACAGAGGGCCAATCATAGGTCCTGGGGGGTGGAGTGTTAGGGTAGTGTAGTAGAACACACAATAATCTAGACAGAGAAGAGAATAGTCTAGAACTCGGAGGAGAAGAGAATAGACTAGAACTTGGAGAGGAGCGGGGGCTCCGCACCCCGTGCGGGCCCCTGGGCCGTCACCGGTCGGGTGTCAGCACTGAGGCCTTAACTACCGGGATTGGGCATTATCTACACGGGTTCCCAAAAGACTCCCGTGCCCACAACTCACAGCCGGTTCACTGGTACCGAAGCTGGCAGCAGTTCACCTCTGCCACGCGAACCAGAAGCGTGGAGGAGCAGCTTCAAAGGAGCACCCCACCACCAGCCAACTTCCAGTCGTCTAACCAGCGGTGTATCCACTGAGGGATCCAAGGCTCCCAAAACATCCAGAACGTACATCATGGATAGGGCATTGAAGCAGCCTCCCCGTACCCGACCTGGTATTCCTGGGCGACACTCTCAACCAAATAGGTAGAATGGAGGAACACTGCGGATCTCTAAGGGACACCATCACTGCTGAGTCCACCTGGTCTACTACTCAACCACTGTATGCCATGTACTGCCTGCTGGTTACAGTAAAGACCCGTTGCAGAGACTTTCTGTGTCCGTGCTTCCTTATGAACTGTCCGTCCGCACTAAAAGGTAACCGCAGCTGCCGCACAACATCTTGAGCAGCTCCAGCCTCCGGGGATCACCGCTCAGCCTGTGGGGAGCGTAACATCTTGCTGCTGTCCATCCCCCGGAGGTTTCGCAGCGTCGGTAGTCCTTACCGAAACTACTCATAGGTGGCGTCACGAATAAATTAAAACCCCTTTAATCTGTTCCACCAAGACGTCTTCACTTTTGATCTGCACTACACCGGGCCCCACTACCGGCAGGCGCGGTCCACCCGTGACAAGGAGGAAGGAATCATCGCCTGTCTAAACCAGAGTCCCGGCCACGGTGAGTCAGAAAATGGCGTCACGAACAGGATACGAGCAGGCCCGTTACCCAACGGGTATAACGTGCTTAAAATGGGCTTTATTGTCTACAATTTGGACTTTGCTCGTCCCTAAAAGAACTTTCCTGCCTTTACACCTTGGGCCAAGATGGCGCCCAAGATGGCGTTCCCGCCACAAGAAGCCGCCACGTGCAAGCCCAGGAGTGAGTCAACCCCCCTCATCGTGGGAGGGCTAAAGTCAAAAGGCGCCAAACTCTTTGTCCGCCCTGATTGCTCGAATCAACCATGGGGGCGGACCCCAAAGACTTTTCCCACCATTGGACTACAAAAAGCCCAGAGGAAATGGGAGTGTCAGACAGACTTCTTCACCAGCTCTACCAGAACGCTTACCGGTTGAACGGGTGTGGTTTCCCTCCATGAAGAGAATGGCCAGCATGAGACTCCAAGACCTGATGCGGGAGGTCGTGGCGGAGGCCAGAGCAGCCATAGGCCAACCGGGTCCGGGTCCTGCCCTTACCGTAGATGACAGCCCCGACTTCTGGCTAGAGGCTCTACAAGACCTCCGGGTGCGACTACTGGAGGCTGTGGAATGGACGATTCGCAGCTGGAGCGCGACCTAGGCAGAAGACTCCATCATGCGATGCAGCAGAGCCGACCGGGTACAGCTTCTCCAAGCCCAGACGACATCGCCAGTTTTTCAACCACCTCACCGTCGCCCACCACCTGTCCTGCTTCGTCACCGGAGCCCATAGACTGTGTCATCCCAGTGAGAGTTACCCCTCGACCCGTTCCAGCGGACGAAACTGCAGCCGACCCCGTTCCAGAGCCGGAGCTTCCAATACGCTCCCACGAAGAAGCTGACACCTACCTGGTTCCACCTGCGGAACCCGCGACTAGTTTCACCACTACTGAGACTGTCGCCTGTTTCTCCCCTGAACCGGAGGCCTCCTCTGCAAATACAGAGGCCTACCTGGTGACCAGGATTGAAACACCACTTCCCGCTGCTACAGAAGAAGAGGCAGGCAGCCTGGAAGTCCTGCACAACGACCCGAGGAGAACTTTGCAGCACAGCCACCCACCGAACCAGAGGATTCCATCCCATCGTCTTCGTCAGCCGAGTAGCCCGACGTAGTCATTGAAGGAGAGGTCGAGGAGGATGACGACGAGACCTACAGTCCAGCTGAGGATCTCTACACCGGGTTCGCCTGGGGAGACACCAAGAATCCTTCTGCCGGGCGATCAGCTCGGGTGCACTGGTCGGGTGCCGCCGCAACAGCATCTTCTCCGGTTCCGTTAAACCGGGCTCCACTCCAGACTGCCCACCAAGCTCGAGCGGTTCAACAACCAGCACGCCATAGTGACTTGATCCACACGCCGCACCACTCCGACGAAGAGGTACGTCGTATCCGGAGAGACGAGTGGCACACTCGACTGCAAGCCAACATGTAGGCTCGCCCGAGGCCCGCCGCCAATCTCCATTACCTGAACAATTCCGTAAAACCGGGCGGGTAAGCACCTTTAACTTGTCCACCGGGTGGGGATTCGTAAGGGAGGAGGGTGTGAGTACTGAAGTATTTGTGGGGCGTCGTGATGTGGAATCGCACCTACCGCGAGGTCATCCAAACCGAGACTTGTATAGAGGGGACATAGTAACCTATGAGCGACATGTATGCTGTGACGGGTGGTTCGCTATACGAGTCCGGAACACTGCCCTCCATCAGTGACTTGTGTTGTTTGAACTTTGCTACTAAAAGAGACTTCTTCCTGTTTGCACCATAACACCGCGACTTGGCGGCTACAGCCTGAACTTTTATTCTAAGGACAGCCGACCGCCCGCCGGGTCCGCGCAATGTGTTAACCTGTTATTTACCTTTTCACTTTTATGCATACAATGACTTGTCATTAATAAAAGTGTATTACCTGTTATAAAATATAAAAATCTCTGTAATGTGAGTAGTGTGACGCTTGGGGACAAGCGTATTCAACCAAGGGGGAGTGTGGCGCCCCGCATCGAGTGCGTCACAAGAGGGTATTGCAGCCATAAATGCAGCCGCAATATTCTCTGACTCAGCAATGATCCGGTTAACATAGAGATCCAACCCTACATGCAACACCTAGAACAGAGGGCCAATCATAGGTCCTGGGGGGTGGAGTGTTAGGGTAGTGTAGTAGAACACACAATAATCTAGACAGAGAAGAGAATAGTCTAGAACTCGGAGGAGAAGAGAATAGACTAGAACTTGGAGAGGAGCGGGGGCTCCGCACCCCGTGCGGGCCCCTGGGCCGTCACCGGTCGGGTGTCAGCACCTGAGGCCTTAACTACCGGGATTGGGCATTATCTACACGGGTTCCCAAAAGACTCCCGTGCCCACAACTCACAGCCGGTTCACTGGTACGAAGCTGGCAGCAGTTCACCTCTGCCACGCGAACCAGAAGCGTGGAGGAGCAGCTTCAAAGGAGCACCCCACCACCAGCCAACTTTCAGTCGTCTAACCAGCGGTGTACCCACTGAGGGATCCAAGGCTCCCCAAAACATCCAGAACGTACATCATGGATAGGGCATTGAAGCAGCCTCCCCGTACCCGACCTGGTATTCCTGGGCGACACTGGCAACCAAATAGGTAGAATGGAGGAACACTGCGGATCTCTAAGGGACACCATCACTGCTGAGTCCACCTGGTCTACTACTCAACCACTGTATGCCATGTACTGCCTGCTGGTTACAGTAAAGACCCGTTGCAGAGACTTTCTGTGTCCGTGCTTCCTTATGAACTGTCCGTCCGCACTAAAAGGTAACCGCAGCTGCCGCACAACATCTTGAGCAGCTCCAGCCTCCGGGGATCACCGCTCAGCCTGTGGGGAGCGTAACATCTTGCTGCTGTCCATCCCCCGGAGGTTTCGCAGCGTCGGTAGTCCTTACCGAAACTACTCATAGGTGGCGTCACGAATAAATTAAAACCCCTTTAATCTGTTCCACCAAGACGTCTTCACTTTTGATCTGCACTACACCGGGCCCCACTACCGGCAGGCGCGGTCCACCCGTGACAAGGAGGAAGGAATCATCGCCTGTCTAAACGACGGAGTCCCGGCCACGGTGAGTCAAGGCCACCCTTGGAAATCATGTTACTTATGCCTACAAGGATGTAAAAACATGATTAATTGGATGATAAGTCTGGAAAAAAACAACAATTACACCTATTCACACACTATTTAGCATATTGTAAATGCAGTTATAATATTATTTTTTGGCATATGCAAAAATCGGTACATGGTGGCAGTTGGTGGAGATTGAGGAATCTGTCAGTTTCTCTTTAAAGGGACTCCTTAAGCAGATTTTCACTATTTAATATGAAAGCATCATAATGAACACACAGAGAACCTGATTCCAAGGATGTGTCACTTATTAGGCAGTGTGCTGTAGTTTCAATACAATCCGTGTTTTATCAGCAGGAAATTATTACTAGACGACAAGTGCTCATGTATGAACTAGGCCAGCTAAGTTGTGCAACCTAGCCCTAACCATTGGCAACTTGCTGACAATGTACCGTGTAAACAGGATACTGCCTCTCAGTGGTGTGTGTGGGGTTATAGAGATATCGGCGTCGGGACCATTGCTACATTTAGAACACAGAAAACAAAAATTCTATAAACTACATCAAGCAGTCCAGTAAATGACACATCTCCCTGGAATTAGTCTCTCTGCCCCTATAATATGCTTGCTCTCAGATTCCATAGCAAAAAGTACTCGTCTAAATATGTTTAAGATAAAATGTTATTTTCTTTTTGCTACATTTTTAGAATAATTTGATAACTTTTCCAGCTTCTTTGGACATATACAGTGTTCCAGAAGGAAAGTCAACAGCTAATAATGCAAGCAATGCACCCACATATGTGAACACCCAACACATAAACAAGAAAATGCTAGGAGCTCTGCAGCGGAGTGTAGATGGATTATTCTGTGGATCGGTGGACAGCTGCAAGGATATAAGCCCCAGAAAGGATCTGTTTGATATGAGTAAGTGCAATCTATTTTTCTATTGAAGAAAATAATTTTATTTCCTTCCTAGTATCTCTATTATGGCATTACACCAAAAGGAAACTAGAGTTAATCTGTTGTCTTCTACATCATGTCACATACATCACCATATTTTCCTATTAGTATTATGTTCTCTATGTTAAAGAGGACTTATTACTTGCTCAAAAAATACCTAACTTGTAAAAATCCTTGAACTCCCCTGATTTTCACAATCTTTTCCCATTTTATGCTGTGTCACTCCTTGGCAGTGATATTCACAGTTGTGGAGAGCAGTATGTGAAATCTCTGCTTTCCATTTCTTCTCCTTGGGGGCATGCTCATTCACTCCTCCCTCCCACACACTACCAATCACAGCTCGGCAGCTGATCTAGCTGTCTCAGACGCTGCTAAGCTGTGATTGGCAGCATCTGGAAGAAGGATGACCGAGCATGCCCCCAGAGAAGACTGACGAAATTCACAATTTGACTGTTAAGCAGAGATTTCACATACTGCTCTCCAGAAGAAACAAATGTAAATATCTATGCAACTAAGACATGCCGTGCAAAAAGGAAAACAGCAGCAGAATCAGGGAAGGTCATGTATTTTTATAAAATATTTAGCTCTGTGTTTTGAACAATTATCAGGTCCTCTTTAAATGCTTTCTTTGGTGAAAAGACGATGGGAACTTTTAAAGAATTTTTAGTTATTTGTCTATAAAATGTAACTGTTCTTAGAGATCATCAAAAAAGAATATTTTAAGTTGTGTTAAAAAAAACACAATAAAACACAAAAAATATTTGCAGTATACAATTTAGCATGTTCTTTTTACTATGTTGCAGAAGGTCAGCAATGTAAAGGGCACTGTCTATGTTTAATTTTTAAATGTTCTATCATTGTTTTTCATTGATAGATAATAAATTCATTATAGCTATGAACTATTCACATATTTGACAACGGTGTATGAAAAAATCAGTATTGCCTGTATTTGATATGAGTAATCAAAATTACCCATAAAAGTCTATGGGTCTTTGAAAATCATGGATTGCACACAAATGTCATCGGTGTGCTATTCAGGAAGCTTTGCAATTTATTTATTAATCTTTTTCATACAAGTAAATCACTAATGAATCATTGATGGTAAAATATGACACACACATACCAAACACTGATAAAACTCTGATCCAAAATACTCATGAAAATCAATTTTTTTTGTATACCAAAAACTTTCCAGATTTTTTGTTTTTGTTCTTTTCCTCCTCTCTCCAAAAGCTATAACTTTTTATTTTCCAGTACACATAGCCATATGAGGTTTTTTTTTTTGCAGGATGAGTTGTACTTTTGAATGACACCTTTCATTCTACAACAGAGTTTTTGGAAAATGGGAAAAAAAATCCCTCCTTTTAGTTTGCCAAAAAATATTGTCATTCCAGAATTGTTTTTTTTTAATTTACCGTGTTCACTTCATGATTAAAGGGAACCAACCACCTAAAAATCTCTATCTAACCTATAAATATCTGTCCCTGGAGCCTAAAATTACTATTCTAACCATCCCTGACTGACTAAATCTACCTAACTAGATGCACAATAAATCACTTTTTATACTTACCAAATTCATGACTGATGGGCGTTCCTCCAGGGTCTTTGTCAGATAGGCAGGGGCTTCAGGCCGCGCTCGCACTCGCCTCGCTGCTGTCAATCTTCTTTCCAGGGCGGCATCTTCTTCTAGGAGGATTTAAATTACCCGCCCATCGCGTCCTTACAATGGGCGGGTCACGTGCTGCAGGCCCGTGTCACTTCCGCCCGCCACGTCACTGGTACTCCCAGGCCGGCTTCAGAGCATGAGCAGATGGCATGCTGAAGCCGGCCTGGGCGCATCATAGACACAGCGACGCGGCGGGCGGAAGTGACGCGGGGCCTGCAGCACGTGACCCGCCCATTGTAAGGATGCGATGGGCGGGTAATTTGAATCGTGGAAGAAGATGGACAGCAGCAAGGCGGGTGCGAGCGCAGCCTGAAGACCCTGCCTATCCGTCAAAGACCCTGGAGGAACGCCCATCAGACAAGGATTTGGTAAGTATAACAAGTGATTTATTGTGCATCTAGTTAGGTAGATTTAGTCAGTCAGGGATGTTTAGAATAGTAATTTAGGGCTCCAAAGACAGATATTTATAGGTTAGATAGCGATTTTTTAGGTGGTTGGCTCCCTTTAAATTGACCATACAACGTTATTCTCCAAATCAGATACCAAATATGTATAGGTTTTTTTTATTTACTTAAGTGGTGAAAAAAGCAATTCTGAAATTTGTTAAACAAAAGAAAATAACTGAGTAGATACGATGTTTTGTTCGCCTCTTATTTACTTTATTGCAATCTTATGCTGGGCCAAAAAAACATAATTTTGGCATTTTGTTTTTTTCTCTCATTACAATGTTCACCGATCAGAATAATTTATTTTATATTTTGATAGATCAGACGTTTATGAACGCAGCGATACCAAATATGTGTATTTTTTATTAATTGTATCTTTTTAGTGGTGTAATAATGTAGTGATTTGAATTAGTAACTTTTGAATTTTGTCACATTTTTTAAAACTTTTTTTCCCACCTTTTAGTGTACTTATGGCCCCCTTAAGGCTGGGTTACATGCAGCAACATCACTACCAATGTCACTGCAATGTCACAGGTTTTGTGACGTTACAGCGACCTCGCCAGCGACGTCGCTACGTTTGACATGTCGCAACGACCAGTGATCAGCTCGCTGGTTGCTGATCGTTGCGGAATGGCCAGGACCATTTTTTCAATCGTTGGTCTGTCGCTTTCACGCATGCATCGGCATGTGTGACAGGGGCAATGACCAACGACACCCAGTGTGAGCCCGACACCCTGACTGATCCCAGCGACCATCGGGTGTTGGCGCATCGCTGGGTTATCGCTGGTGAGATCTGCCTGTCTGGCATCTCAACAGCGATCACATAGCGATGTTCCATCGATCCCGATCATTGGTCGGGTCACTGGAACATCGCTACGTGTTACCCGGCCTCTAGTCCCCTTAGGCCAGTGATGGCGAACTCCAGGCCTCGAGTGCCACACACAGTCTTGGTTTTCAGGATTTCCATTGCATTTGACAGTTGGCAATCAAATTATTAACTGTCAAACTCTAAGGAAATCCTGAAAACCTGCACTGTGTGTGGCACTCGAGGCCTGGAGTTCGCCATCACTGCCTTAGGCCAACTGAAGCTGTGATCATCCAATTGCTTGTGCTTCATAGCAATGAATTAGCACTGTTATAATCACAATCTCCTATGAAAGCCAGCCACAGGCTGCCTTTCACATGAGATTTATAATGACAGACACAGGGGCCATCAGTTGACCCCCAGCTGTCATGACAGCCCAACAGCACCACTGGGTGCCGATGGGCAACTTGAATGACATGCTCACTGCCTGCACATGTGAAATGCTGCTGGCAGAGATTGATAGGGGCACTTAACAGGTCAACAGTCACAGCCCTCGGCTGTTAAAGGCACAACTGCAGGTCATCTGCTGGGACACGACATATGACGTACATGTACGTCATATATTGTGAATATGTTAAAGACATCTAAATATGCATATGTTTTATGATATAAAGCATTTTTTATATTTAGTTAAGAGGTGTTATGTTAAAAAATAACCCCGTGATTTAAATTCTGATCATGTGTGAATATACCATAGGTGAGCAGGTCCACTTTGACATGAATGATATATGTGCTGAATAATTCTGCTCCTCTCATAAATGCAAATGAATATTATGCATAAGTGTGCTAGGACAAAAGACTCCTGAATGTGGAAAATACTTTTATACTGAATCATATCCGTACAGTATTTGGTGTATAGTCAGTATCTTTGTCCTCTGTAATCTTAAACCTATGTCTGTTCAGATTCTTTTATCTTGAAAGTAAGATTATTATCCATTAATTAACAATTATTTATTTTCACTTACTCATTGATATGAAAATAAAATCTAATGAAATACTTTTAATAATAATATTAATAACCATCCAACAGAACCATTTGAAGATGCTTTGAAGAACCAACTATGTTAAATAAGGATGCCTCAGTAGATTGCTCCAGTCCTCTGTTATCCAGAGCTGCCATCTTAACTATAAATGAAGAACTGAAATCAGAAACCTGGTATGTGGGGGAAATGTGCAGGAAGGAAGCAGAGAAATTACTTACAAAGGACGGAGATTTCCTTGTTAGAAAAAGCATCAATAATCCTGGTTCTTATGTGCTGACTGGCAAGCACAATGGACAAGCCAAACATCTTCTTCTGGTAGATCCTGAAGGCACAGTAAGTACCTTGTGTTTTACGTCACAAACTCACAGCGTTGTCTACATGATAAACCTTGCGTTGTCTACATGTCACAGCTTTGTCTACATGATAATTCTTTCTTATATTAGGCTGGTTTCACACTACCGGTTTTTAGAATCCATGTGAATCCAGCTGAAACCATATGCACCATCCGGTTTCTGCCCCATTGGTGCTGCAGGAACTTGAGGGTGCATCCGGTTGTTTACGGTTCCCATTGATCCGGGTGTTCTTGTTTTTTAACTGAAACCAAAAACGCATTTTGAAACGTTTTTGGTGACCGTTTAAATGCCAAGAACACCTGGATTCGGGGGTAAATTGGGTAACATTATAATGGTGATCTATAAATCTGGGTTTTTGGACTGAGCATGCCCAGGACCTAGGTTCAAAAAATGACACATCCATTAGGGCGTGTGTCATTTTCCACCGGATCCATCTAAAAATCGAACACAAACTGATGCAAATAGATGCTCATGCATCGATATTATCACTGATCCGTTTTACCTTCATTCCCTCGGATTCTAAAAATCAGTAGTGTGAAACCAGCCTAAGGCGGCCGTCACACGCACATATATCTAGAACGATATTGTAAGCGATCACGTGCACGCGCGATCGTCTTACAATATCGCTCACATCGCTGGTGAGATGTCACACAGACAGACTCACCAGCGATGTGGATCCGCGATCTCGCTGGTAACTATGGTACACATCGGGTTACTAGGCGCCGCGCGTCGCTTAGTTACCGACGTGTACCATAGTTACCATCTCCCAGCATAGGCTCTGCGCTGGGAGATCGCTCATCGTGGTGTCATACACCACGATGAGACAGATCGTCAAATCGCTCATCGCTAGATCTGAGCTCCGGAGCTCAGATCAGCGATGTCACGATCAAGCGATTTCACATCGCAAATCGCTTGATTACATGCAACGATTTCTTGCCCGATATCGCTTAAGCGATCAAAAAGGAGATCGCTTAAACGATATCGGGCAAGAAATCGTTCCGTGTGACGGCCGCCTAAGTCAACTTTTTAATCGTCATGGAATCGGGAATTCAGAGGACCTATAGACAGAGTAGTGAAAAGTGCAAGTGGAAAAAAAATAAAAGCTAAATTTTGTAACATCTTAATTTATTTATGAAGTTATGAGTGCAATGCGCATGAAAACATGGAATAAAATAAGAGAAAGAACCACACAGATTGAAGTCTGTGCACATCCAAAGTAACAAAAATGAAAATAGTTTTATTGAATAGCATATATTGTACATGTACATTTAACAACCCCGAAAATTCCTCCCCATAGTAGAATAAATATGAGGAACCCACACCTCTAATAATGAAAATCACCCTTTTATTTATTTATTGGTCTTCAGCTCGATTTTGAGCCATGGTGACTTGATGGATGAATGCTCTGTAGGAAAATCGATCTTGGGCGAGCCTAGATAGGTCCACCAGAGTCTTCTCCACTGTCAATATAAGAATCATCATGTAATATTAAGTCAATGCAGAGTATGTACAATCCAAAATAGAGGCCAAAAAGCTAAACAATATCACATAATGAAAAGTTAATGGGTAAATAAAAAGTGTAAATGGAAGAGAGGCAGTGGCTGCTATGATAAATCAACCCGACATGTGCTGCCGCCAAGTGTAAGTTTGTCAGTGGTACCTAAAGACCTCAATCGACGATATATCGACCTACTTAAGTGCGAACTGTATGGTAATGATGAGAAATGAGAGCATGTGCACAAAAACTTTAAAAAAAAAACAATAAATAGGCAAGTTGTACAAAACAGCAACATATATGCACAGCAAACCATTAAGGACCAAAGAAACACAAGTGCACTTATCGCTGTTCAGGAGGAGATGCATGTGCATTCACATGAAGACACAAGCAGTGTTTTCACCTTTTTTTTTTTAATTTCTATTGTTTTAATGGCACATTTTATTTTTTTGCATGTATCTATTTTTTATGTCTGCATATAATAATAATAATAATAATTTATTCATTTATATAGCGCTATTAATTCCATAGCACTTTACATACATGAGTAATGCTGTCTCTCTTGGAGCTCACAATCTAAACATCCTATCAGTATGTCTTTACAATGTGGGAGGAAACCCACGCAAACACGGGGAGAACATACAAACTCCTTGCAGATGTTGTCCTTTGTGTCCTTGGTGGGAATTGAACCCAGGACCTCAAGACCCCAGTACTGTAGAGTTCTGTGCTAACATATTCAATTTGCATACTGGTGTGTTTTGATAAATGTCTTGAAATAGAATTTCCAAATAATCACTTTTACCCATGTTTAAAGGGAACGTGACCCCTAAAAATCAGCCCCCAGCCTATTAATACCTGTCCCTGCACCATCATTATTGTATTCTAGTCATCCCTTTGTGTTAAAATTGGGAATTTATAAAGTTTATAAAAGTGATTTTATTATCTGTTGAACTGCTCCTTCTCAGTTCTTGAGAAGTTACACAGGGCATTCCCTTTGGATTCTCATTGCCGCCAGTATTCAATTATTCACGCCCCGATGGGCGTGCTAAACCATAGTGTGATAAGCTGCCGTAAAGCAACCTCGCGCATGCACAATGCGCATCGCGAGGTCCTCTATACCCAAATGGGTGTACCGACGTCATGATAGCCGGATATGACGCGATTAGCGTCATAGCAGCTATACCGCCCATGTAGGAGGACCAGAAGGATCACTATATCTTAGCACGCCCATCAGGGCGTGAATAATTGAAGCACAGGCTACGATGAGAATCCACAGGGAATGCCCTGTGTGACGTTTCAAGAACTGAGAAGCCGCAGTTCAACAGGTAATAAAAGCACTTTTATAAACTTTATAAATACCCAATTTTAACACAAAGGGATGGCTAGAATACAATAATGATGGTGCAGGGACAGGTATTAATAGGCTGGGGGCTGATTTTTAGGGGTCAGGTTCTCTTTAAGGATAAAAATGTGCTAGATTGTTGCCAATCTAAAAATCGATTCTGGACATATAGGTTGGAAACATTATATTTCTGGGTCAACTTCGATGTCAGAAAACACAAAACAAGCCGACCACTTTCATTCTCCCACCTACTTGCTCTCTCTTTGCTGCTGTTATCCGCTGTCGACATATCTCCCAACCCAGGACCCCCACAGCCAACTTTCCCCACTATTCCTCCCTCCTATCAACCCACACCTGCAGGAAACAGCCGCAATCTCCTAAATATAAAACCCATTCCCCTGACCCCCTCTCCACTGCCTCCTCTCTCTGGAACGCTCTGGAATGCCTGCTCCATTTGTAATAAACTCCACTCCATTCATGACCTCTTTACCTCTCGCAGACTTTCCTTCCTGGGCCTCACAGAAACTTGGCTGAAACCCTCCAACACAGCCTTCCCTGCTGTGCTGTGTTACAGTGGACTTCACTTCTCCCACACACCTCACAATGGCAACAAACACGGCGGAGGAGTGGGTCTTCTCTCTAACAACTGCATCTTCAACCCAATTCCTCCTCCTCCCTCCCTTATCCTCTCATCTTTTGAAGTGCACTCTGTTCGTATATATTCTCCTTCCAACCTACAAGTGGCCATCATTTATCGACCACCAGGTTCCACCACTACCTTCTTTGACCAATTCTCCATCTGGCTCCTTTACTTTCTATCTGCTGACATTCCCACCATCATAATGGGCAACTTCAACATCCCCATCAACACCCACCAGTCAACAGGCTCCAAACTCCTGTCACTTGCCTCATCCTTCAGCCTCTCTTAATGGACCTCCACAGCCACCCACACAGACGGACATACACTAGACCTCATCTTTACCCGCCTCTGCTCCCTAACTAAGCCCACAACCTCCCCTCTCCTCCTCTCTGACCACCATCTACTTACCTTCTCATCCTTGTCATCCTCATCTGCCACCCATGTCCCCCAACTCGTACACCCCGCAGAAACCTCACACATCTTGACATTCACACCCTCTCAAACACCATTTTACCACTATCATCCATATCGTCACTCCATGACACAGATAATGCCACAGCTTTCTATAACTCAACACTCACATCACCTATTGATGCAGTTGCCCCTCTCATTCATGGCAAAACACAATGAATCAACAGACAACCATGGCACACAGATACCACTAAAAATCTGCGGCGAGAGTCTAGGGTTGCAGAGCATCGCTGGAAGAAAACACACTCACAAGAAGACTACACAGCATTCAAACAAGCAATTATCACATTCAAGTCAGCACTTACCACCACTAAACAGAATTACTTCATCACCCTCATACCCTCTTTGTCCTACAACCCCAGGCAGTTATTAAACACATTTAACTCCCTCTTTTGCTCCCCACTGCCCCGTCCTACTTCTCATATCTCTGCAGAAGACTTTGCAACATACTTCACCAACAAGATCGACCAGATCAGACAAGTCTTTGCTACCCAACCACTGCAACCCCCATGTATACCGGATCAATCCTCTCCCCCACTAACCCTCCTCACAACCATCACTGAAGGAGAACTTGAACACCTCCTCTCCAGATTGCACCTCACCACTTGTGCACTGGACCCTATCCAATCCCACCTCCTTCCCAACCTCACTACAACACTAATCCCAGCCCTAACCCACCTCTTCAACCTATCACTAACTTCTGGTACCTTTCCTTCTGCTTTCAAACACGCAACAATTACACCTATCTTAAAAAAGCCATCCCTTGACCCCACTTCCACATCCAGCTACCGGCCCATATCTCTGCTCCCGTTCACTTCCAAACTTCTCAAAAAGCATGTCCACACTGTAAATCTCATCCCACCTCTCATCCAACTCTCTCTTTGACGACCTTCAATTCGGCTTCCGCCCTCACCACTCTAGTGAAACTGCCCTGACCAAAATTACTAACAACTTACTCACGGCCAAAGCTGACAGACAGTTCTCTGTCCTCCTCCTTTTAGACTTGTACTCTACATTCGACACAGTTGACCACTGCCTCTTATTACAAATCCTCTCTTTCATTAGTATCAAAGACCTTGCCCTCTCCTGGATCTCCTCCTACCTTTCCAACCGCACATTTAGTGTCTCCCACTCCCACACAACCTCCTCACCCCATCCCCTCTCTGTTGGGGTCCCTCAAGGCTCTGTTCTCGGGCCCCTCCTTTTTTCAATCTTTACTCTTGGTCTCGGACAACTCATAAAGTCTCATGGCTTCCAGTATCACCTGTACGCTGATGACACTCAGATCTACCTCTCTGGCCCAGATGTCACCTCCCTGCTGTCCAGAATCCTGGAGTGTCTATCAGCCATATCCTCCTTCTTCTCCTCCCTCTTCCTAAAACTCAATGTAGACAAAACCGAACTCATTATCTTTCCTCCATCTCACACACCTTCCTTGCTAGACTTAAAAATCACAATAAATTACATCACACTTCACCCTGTACCTGAAATCCACTGCCTTGGAGTAACACTTGACTCTGCATTGTCCTTCAAATCGCACATCCAAGCCCTTGCCACCTCCTGTCGCCTCAAACTCAAAAACATTGCCAGAATCCATCCCTTCCTCAACCCCCAATTTGCTAAACTACTCATGCATGCCCTCATCATCTCCCACCTTGACTACTGCAACCTCCTACTCTGTGGCCTTCCTGCTAACACTCTTGCACCACTTCAATATGTCCTTAACTATGCTGCCTGACTAATCCACCTCTCTCCTTGCTATTCTTCCACTTCTCCCCTCTGCAAATCCTCCACTGGTTCCCAATTCACCACCGTATCCAAATCAAACTACTAACATTGACTTACAAAGCCATCCACAATCAGTCCCCCCCATATATCTCTGAACTAATCTCCCGATATCATCCAACTCGTAATCTTTGATCCTCCCAAGACCTCCTTCTTTCCTCCACACTTGTACGTTCCTCATCTAACCGCCTGCAAGACTTAGCTCGAGCACCCCCATCCTTTTGAACTCTGCACCCCATCACGTCCGACTGTCCCTACACTCAGTGTCTCAACACCACTGGACCCGGCGCTCCACCACCACTGGACCTGGTACTCCAGCACCACCCGAGCAGACATAACCTACTGTCTCCCTCCCCATTGCCCTGTAGAATGTAAGCCCGCAAGGGTAGGGTCCTCTCTCCCCTCTGTATCAGTCTGTCACTTTGTTCATTATATTTTATCTTGTCTGTATGTAACCCTTTCTCATGTACAGCACCATGGAATGAATGGTGCTCTATAAATAAATAATAATAATGTCGAAACTGAATACAATATTGCATGAAGTCATCCCTTGAATAACAGTGTAAACTATTTCTTGAAGATTCCACATTTTATATTATACTTAGAGAATTTATATTCAAATAGCTCATACATAGAAGGCCCCTGCACAGACTTTCGGGCAGAAGCAGTATTGACCTTAATAAAATGTAGCTAACTTCAGTAATACTAAAAGTCCCAAATTGGACACGTGAATTAACGCCAGAACAGCTTTGATGTTTACACTTCAGTGCACATTATTATTAAGATCATCGAACCAGATGTCTGCTTTCAATTCAGTGTTCAGTCACCAATCATCACTCGTAAGTGCATGAGAAGAGAGATACAGTATATTTCAGAAAAACCTATTAGTGCCCCTATAATTTGTTGTAGTTTATTATAAACCTAGATTAACAGTATCTGTCTAAAACATCATTGGGTAAAGTGAAATACAGTAAAAAAAACTAGTTATTTTGCTTTAGTATCCAAGATTACAGTGTATGGATGTGCTTATGGATCCATAGGATCTTTAGGTACAGGGTCAATGCACAATGCTTTGTATGGTACTTAAAGGGGATGTACAGTGAAATCAAGCTGTTATTTATCTGTTGAATGATCAATGATGGGTCCTACTGCTGTGCCCTGCACCTATTGGCAGAATGGGGAAATGTTTCCCCTTTAGAATAGAGTACCAGTGTACATGCTTGACTGCTGCTGTATTCATTCCCTATATGGCTGCTGAACACTGTACTTGTGTTTGGTTTTTTTTTGGCAGTCTGATTGAGAATGAAGGGACGATAGTCAGGCATCCAACCTGCCATGCTGTTTTCTAATGGGGATAGAAATTTGCCAGTGATAGTTGATAACTTGTTTTCCCTTGACAATCTCTTTAAGCTCTTAGAAAAAAAATGCTAACTCTATATCTGCCTGGCAAACCAGAATTTAAGGTTTATCAGTCCAGTTTCCTGCTCTTACTTAGCATATTTTTTGGATTATAAAATGCACTTTTCTCCATTCGCCTTCCACGACAGCATTGGAGGATGTCGTCCACGCCCTATTGGGGGACAGGAACACAGAGAGGTTAAAAGCCCCTCCCCTTCCTCAGTACTCCAGTGTCTTCCTGTCCCCCTTGGGGCATGGAGAGGTTCCAGTGCTGTCAGGCCGGCAGAGGCAGCATTGGGGTGTACTTACAGCCGGGCCAGGGATGGACGTCGGGGGCGGCCTCCTCCTCCTTCTCAGGGCTCCCGTGGTGGGACCATCCGGCCTTCCTGCGTCCTACGGGGCAAAGCAGGCCGTGTATTGCAACGCCGGAGGCCTGTTCAGCTCTCCGGCGTCTCCCTCCTCCAGCTGCGGTCCCTGGGGCATGCATCAGAGGTGCCGCGGAGGCACTTCCGGTTCCGGGGGGGGGGGGGGGGGGGGGGGGGGGGGTGGTGGTGGTACTTCCGGTTTCAGGTGTGGCACTTCCGGTTCCGGGATGGCACTTCCGGTTTCGGGCGGCGGCTCCTGTAAGGGCTGTGGCAGGCTGGGCGCGGCTCCAGGGAACCCAGCAGGACTTTCGCGCGCTACTGCCCGCGGCCGGTGACCAGGAGGAGGGAGGGAACAGGTGTTCCTCGTTGGGGGCACGGTACTTCTGGATAAGTACCCGCCGGAAGCTACACCCAGGTAAGGCTGATCCCTGAAACATGGAGGGTGATAGGCTTCCATCTCTGCTTCTGCAGAGCCCAGCGTTCCCCCAGCTCATGTAAGTGTTTCTGGGGGTGGTCACAAGGGGTCGAGTTATTTAGGCCCTGCACTCACACTGGGACCCCCTTCTCTTCCCTTTTTGTCTATAGGGAGACAAGGGCCGTCTGTGAAAGGGAGCAATAATGTGGCTGCGGCACAAAATTTCCCTCTTCCTACAACAAGGTGTCGGCCATGACTGACAGGGTTGTCAGGATGGACTCCCCATCCTTGCTTGAGGAGCTCCAATCCGTTAGGGAAGAGGTGCAGGCTTCTATCTCGGCACTGCGGGGGTTTGCTGCAGCGTCCGGGCCTTCCCCTCCGTAAGAGAGGAAGCTCCAGGATTGTGACTCTGTGGATCTCATGGAGGCTGGCCAGAGCTCAGCGTTAGAGGACGGCGAGGATATTGCCGCTGTTGCCTCTGTCCAGACACGAGAATCTGGACACTACTATTTTTCCACGGAGTCCATGGGTGCATTGGTGGACACTGTCCATTGTACCATGGGAGTAGAGGTGGTGGAATCCCCTTCTTCTGTGCAGGACTAAATGTTCAGAGGCCTGACGGCTAAGCGGCTCACCCCATCCGAGTGGATTGGAGGGTGGTGACTTTGTCTGGGAGGTCCCGAAGGTGGACATCCAGGTGGCCAGGGTAGTAGCAATCAGCTGCTATTGTAAACCCATTGTGCATGCCCTTGACACACTGTTGAAGCTAAGCAGAAGGAGCCTCAGTCACAGGCTGGATGGGAGACCTCATGAGAGACCCAATGGGAATCTCTATGGAAGTCTCTATAAAGTCAATGGGACTTCTAACATGAAGGTCTATGGCAGTATTCCATTTGGGAAGCTTAGCCTATAAGACCGCGTTGCCTTTTGAAGATTCCTCCCGGTTGAAGGACCCCCTCGTTCGTAAAATGGAGAGTGTCCTCAAAAAATCCTGGGAGGCGGCAGCTATGTCTTTAACGGTGTACATTTCCTCTACATGTGAGCAGGTCTCTCTTTAAGTGGCTCACCCAGCTGGGAGAATTCATCCTGCAGGGTACTCCCAGGGAGGAGCTTTGGACTCCATTCCACTTCTGAGACGTGCTACGGGCTTCCTGGCCGATGCCTCTGCTGAGTCGTTCCGCGTTGGCGCCAGGTGCGCAGTGTTGGCTAACACAGCTCACAGGGCAGTGTGGCTTACAAGGTGGAATGGGGAGGTCACGTCTAAGCTCCAGCTGTGTGGCCTCCCCTTGCAAAGGACATTGGATGACATCCTGGAAAAGGTGTCTCCCGGAACAGGAGCCCTTTCGGAGGCAGTCCTTTTGGCCTGAGCGCAGCCAACCCTCCCAGTCTAAAGGGAAGGGTAAGTCTGGTCGCTGGGCATTCCAGTACGGGAACAAGACCCGTAATATCTTGCTCCTCCAGCAGCGGCATCACCAGCCGCCCCTAAACAAGGTCGCCTTCCCCATTGCGGGGCGGCTCCTGCGGGTTCTGCCACAGTGGCAAGCAATCTCCTTGTGCCCTTGGATCCTCTCGACCAATTGGGAGGGTCTCCGCTTGGCATTCGAGAGCCAGCCCCTCCGTGTCTTCGAGTCCTCTCCCTTCCTCAGGGGGACTCTCGCACGGTTTTTCTTGTTGGGTCTGCGACACCTGTTGGATTCGGGTGTGGGGTCCCCGGTTCCTCCTGGAGAGGAGGGCCAGGGGCGCTACTCCAGGTTGTTGTGGACCTCCAGAACGCGTATTCTCATGTCCCCATTCACCCGTCCCACAAGCGCTTTCTGCGATTCACGATCTCCGGGGCAGGCGGGACGGTCCATTCACGGCTTAATGTGCTGCCCTTTGGGATTTCGTCGGCCCCAGAGGTTACCAAACTCATGGGGGAAGCGATCACATTCATCCAGACCCAGGGGATATGTATGCTTCCCTATTTAGACGACATGTTGGTGGTGGCTCCTTCGGCAGTGCTTCTGCGCACAAAGGACTCCCAACACATTGGAGATTCTTCAGTTCCTGGGATGGGTACCCAATCTTCGGGAATCGGAACGGGTGCTTGCAACCCAACGTCAATTTTTGGGAGTCTTGCTGGCCTCCTCCAGACAGACCTCGTTCCTTCCTGCGGCATATCAGCTTTTGCGCCGCGTGAATCTGACCTGCTTCCGGGCAGGGAGGTCGCCCTCCTTGCGGGAAGCAATGTCCCTGTTAGGGGCCATGATGGCCTGCATTCAGTCAGTAACATGGGCTCAGGCTCTTTCCCGACTGCTCCAGGAACACATACTGAGTTCCTGGGACAGACGTCAGGATTCCTTAAACTCGCGGGTCCGGACCCCGGGGGCGGTGGTAACCTCGCTTTCCTGGGGATGAATCCCAGACACCTTCCTGTGACCTCCGTTCCCACTGATGCCAGCGGTTTCGGTTGGGGCACGATGGTAGTTCGCACACACGTTCCAGGGGATTTGAAGTCGCTCGGTCAGTCGCCAGTCTTCAAACTTCTGGCAGTGGAGGAAGCGCTTCTTGCTGCAGCTCACGTTCTCCGGGGTCATCATGTCAAGGTACTGTCAGACAATGTGACTACGGTTGCTTTCTTGCGGTACCAAGGCGGTACTCGTGGCTTACACTTGCAGGGGCTGGCAAGACTGTTCTTTTTGTGGGCAGTACGCCATCTTCTCTCCTCCTCGGCAGTACATCTGAAGAGAATGGCCAATGTACAGGCAGATTCTTGAGCCGCACGGAGGTCCACCCAGGAGAATGGTGCTTCCATCCGGAAGTATTTCGCTCTCTTACGGACAGGTGGGGTGTCCTTTCGATCGACCTGTTCGCTTCGGGCTCGAATACAAAGGTGCCAACCTTTTTCTCCTGACGCGGTTGGACCATCCTCGGGGGCTGGACGCTTTTGCCCATCCCTGGGACTTCCGGTTGGTGTATGCATTTCCTCCAATCCCGCCACTTCCCAAGACGTTGCAACGGATTCGGGCAGAGGGGGTGACACTATCCTGGTGGCTCCCCTGGGGCCCAAACTGGCGTGGTACGACGCCATCCGAGACCTGGTCCTGGAGGGACCGATTATGTTAGCCCAGTCTCAACCTACTGTCCCAGGGTCCTCTGTTTCACCCGGGCCCTCAGTGGCTCATTCGGGCGGCCTGGCTGTTGCGGCCGGGATCCTGAGGACCAAGGGTCTCTCCCAGGCAGTGATCCGCACGCTTCAGCAGAGCAGGAAGCCTGTGACAAACGCTATTTACGGGAGGGCTGGAATCGGTTCCTGTCCTGGTGTGCTCCTTCCATCCCGACCATGCATCATCCTAATGTGGCCCAACTCTTGGATTTTTGCAGCGTAGCTTGGATTTGGGGCTTCGGCCGAGCACTCTTTAAGTCCAGAGGTCGGCACTTGGGGCGGTTTTTGCCCAGGATCTTGCTTCCCATCCATGGCTCAAGCAGTTTTTTACTTCTGCTTGGGGGTGGTGTCCCGGATTCGGCCTTCTGTCCCTCCCTGGGATTTGATGCTTGTTCTCCAAGGGCTTGCTCGAAGTCCCTTTGCACCCTTGTCTGCTGCATCCCTTACGTCTCTCTCTCACAAGGTGGCGTTTTTGGTGGCCATCACTTCTGCTCCCAGAGTTGGAGAACTGCAGGCACTCTCTTTCCAGGCTCCGTGCTCTGTGGTGTCCGTTGTTCGCATTACGCTTCGGTTGCATTCATCTTTTTTTCTGAAAGTTGTCGGCTTTCCATCGGTCCCAGGATGTTGTTCTGCCTTCGATTTGTCAATCTCCTGCTAATGCGGCTGAGGCCGTGTTTCACTCCTTGGATGTTCGTCGGACTGTCCTCCTCTATCTCCGAGAGTCTGCTTCCTGGAGGTTAGATCAGAACCTGTTTGTTCGGCTTTTGGGAATTATACAGGGAAGAAGACCTCCAGGCTACCATCATTTCCTGGATCAAGGAGGCGATCTGTGAGGTCTACGTCGCTCCGGTCCTTGCTCCTCCGGTGGGGTTGAAGGCTCCTTCAACTCGGGCTGCTGCTACTCCCTGGACGGAGCAGGCTGGAGCTTCATCGGAGCTGATTTGCAGTGCGGCTACGTGGTAGTCTCTCCTCACTTTTTCTCGCCTCTATAGGTTAGATCTGTCCTTCAGTCGGGATCTGTCCTTTGGTAGGAAAGTCCTACAGGCAATAGTCCCACCCTGAGGAGTATCGGTGGTATTCCTCCAATGCTGTCGTGGAAGGCGAATGGAGAAAACTGAATTAGTCCTTACCGGTAATTCCTTTTCTTGGAGCCTTCCACGACAGCATCAGTTCCCCCCCTTGTTGGTGTTTGGTTCCGGTTTGTATCAGATAATCCATGGCTAAGGGTGATCTTGGTAAACACTGGAGTACTGAGGAAGGGGAGGGGCTTTTAACCTCTCTGTGTTCCTGTCCCCCAATAGGGCGTGGACGACATCCTCCAATGCTGTCGTGGAAGGCTCCAAGAAAAGGAATTACCGGTAAGGACTAATTCAGTTTTTCCTCCCAAAATTGGGGGGGGGGGGAAGGAAATGGGCATGTGTCTTATATTCCCGATGTACCTTATCAAGGGATGCGGTTGTGGTGGATCGGGGTCATAGAAGGCAGGGTTGCCACTGCAGGAAGTCGCCAGCGGCATGAGTAGGGTGATGTGGACTCAAGACTGGGAGGACAGGGTGTTGTGGCGGGGCATTGTGAGTGCCATTGATCTCCTGGCGGTGGATGTGATGGACTTCAAAAAAATTTCTGCGGAGGCAGATCATGAGCTGCTGGAGATCTTTGAAGTCCATCAAATCCAGCGCTGGGAGATCAATGGCAACCTCAACCCTCAACATGCACTCCTCTAAGCCCAGTGTCCACATCATTGCCCCACTGGTGTCTCCACAAGTCCTACTCCCAGTGCAGCCCCACTTGTGCCACCACCTGCTTCCTGCAGAGGTGACCCTACCTCCTGTGACCCCACTCCATGTCACTGTATTTCCCTCCCGTAAGCTATAGCCGGAGTATAACACGGACTTTAGGACTACAAGACAAACACCTATTTTCAGACTTTAGAAATGTTTTTTTTTCCTTATATGCTATATACATTATATTACACAGGAAATTAGACCTTTACTCTCAATATACATAGCATTGAAGACTATAACCACTACATTTGTAAGGATTCTGTTACCAAACAGAAACAGACGCATAACTTTGTAAGTTTATCTTGATATAAAAAATTAAACTACACACAATATTACAGTTAGATACTATCACTTAATAGGCAATCTTCAAAGTCAAAGAAATCTTGAACTTCATTGCAAATTGACCCATTAAGAAGGTATGTTAAACACTTAGTTAAAATATATAGGCATCTTGAGACAATTGGTATCTTTAATACTATTATCACAAACAGGACCATAATCTCATATGGGACGAGACAAATAGACAATAAAAAGAAAAGAGGAAAAAGAAAGCCGGAATCCATTAGAAACCCCTGTACATACCGGATGAGGTATGTACCACTCAATAGAGTAGTTATACTAGCACATATAAGTAGGAAACATATTTTAATCAGTTTTAATTTTTTTAGAGAATAAAGCGGGAAGATCACCCTATTTCTTCCAAAAAGGATGACTAGTGAAGCCCTTCGGCATGTATTTTGTACCACTTTTTAGATACGATTGAAAAATTGTTTTATATCTATTGTATACATTTTAGCATGTTATTAAATAAAATTTGTGTTCCAAATTAAAAATTAGTTTTTAGTCTAGTAATTTACTATGAGTACTGTTGTGCTGAATCCAACATATCTATTTTTTATCTGAAGTTCTATAAATCTTACTATAGAGCACCACAGGAGAGCCACCACACATGGCTCTTCAGGATTTTACAGCAGCAACATGGCCCCCTGTAGAAGTTATATCTAGGGCTGCTTGTTTTCTAGCCAGCTCCAGTGTTCCAATAATATTTAATTAATTATCCTAACAGTTATTTTTTCCTATTGTCTCCTCTAAATTTAGGGTTCATTTTATAGTCTGGTGTGTTTTATAATCCACAAATTATGGTAATTAGAATGCCTTGTGACTCACCCAAGGGCCTATGGGGACTCGGTACCCGGGCGTGGAGTCGCAGGGATGACACCTGTGGCCTGCCCGGACCCGTGGCCCTAGTGAACAGCTTAAAAATTGGGGGATGATTGAAGGGGAATAAAGTCTAAAGTTTTTCGCGACACCACCTGCAGATTCTGATGATGATCACCAGTGCCGCTTTAGACCTCTGGGGGCGATAGAATTGCAGCTTGGTTGGTGTAGTTCCCTGCAGGTGGAGCTGAGTCCCCGGGGCAGGACAGCACTTGTTGTCGTGGTGCTGGTTGTGGGCAGCGCAGCTGCGCAGTGGTTTGTGTAGAAAGAACACACAGAGGCCTTGTGACTCTATACCGGTACTTTACTGGAACCGGGTTCAGATGGCAGGTTAGGTTACAGCTTTTACAGTCTCTAGACAGGTAGCTGGCCGGGTAGTCGCAGAAGAGGGTAAATTCTTTTTGAAGCTCCCGTAGTATACCTTCTTTAGTCAGTCGTACATCCTGCTGCCTTTAGTTGCGCCTGCCCTGCACAACCCGCTTGTATACCAGACCCTTTGGGCGCTATGAGGTACCCTTCTTCCTAAGGGGCTCGACCCGGTTTGGGAGATCATGGTGGGTCTGTACATTCTGGACGGGGTTGTCGTGGCTGCTGAACTAACCCACGACGGCCGGTGTCGACGGCTCAGGGGATGAACTTGCCTGTACCGCTCCTTGGAGCTGGCACTCCGTTGGTGGACTAGGATTTCCCTGGATTATGGTCGATCCGATACGGGGTTTCCTCTTGCTTTTCCTGGGCTGCCTTTTCTCTCAGGCCCCCTCCTGGGAGCAGGGTCTTCTCTCTCTAGGGGCTCCCCTTTGCTTCATTCCTCAGACCAAACTAAAACTTTCTGTGTGTATTCCCGCCTCCCCTATCTCCGCCCTCTGGGAATGGGTCTGCCCGTCTATCCTGGCTTAGTGTGGGAGTGCTGGGATGGGAGCCTCATGCAGACTTTATACGCCCCTGCGACAGGAATACTACACACTCTATTGTAGGTTCAGTACCTCTACTGTGGCGCACTGACCAGTAGGGCGCCACACTTGCAGCTGAGGTTTATTGACTGCAATGGTTAATAATCTATGTATACTATTAAGCATTTAGAGACCCAACCAATGTTGTTTAAAAATACACCAATTGCAAGAATAATGATCTAATTTTGTTGTTTTACCTAAAGGGGTTATCTGAATTGTTCAAAAAAAATTGAGCACAGGCAGGAAGTGATGTGATAAAATTGGCTGAAATAGCAGACCAGATTGCACAGGCAGCTAAGTATTTATTTTCTTCATCTTGCAAGTAGTGGCTCCGAGGAGGACAGATCTAGCATCAAAGAAGTCTCTCATGGGATGTTCTTTTCAGCAGTCTCATCTTTTTAGTACTAAGCTCATAAGATTATTTCTGAGGCTATAGGTTGTAAGAGTATTCTTCTGCCTCAAGTAAGGGCCAGCTGGTTGTTTAGCAAGCATCGGAGCTTCGCAGCTACGTCCCTTTCTCCATTAGGCTGCCTTCACATTTACATTTGGAGTGCAGCGCACCAAACGCAACCAAACACTTGCGCACATGCGTTCCTATGTTTAACATGGGAACGCGTGTTCCTGCGTATGGCTGCGTTTGGCCGCATTTGCGTTCGGATGCGCATAATTTATGCGCCCTCCGACCGCGCTCTAAACACAGCATGCAGCATTTTTTTGTGCGTTCCCGGCGCTTGTTCTATCCGCAAGCGCCCGCAAGTGCACAAGAAATGCATTGATCTCAATGGATCCACAGTGTCCTCTACATGATACCGCAGGAGAACGCTGCGGATCTCATTGAAATCTCTCCCGGTGGCCGCTGGTGATCACCGGCGGCCACCGGGAGATCATGCAGAGCCACCGCTGATCTCTCGCCGGTGTCAGTGGGGAGATACAGCTGATCTGACAGCTGTTTAAATCTCCCGCGCTGACACCGAATAGGGTGATGTCGGTGCGGGAGATTTGAAGCAGCGATCAGCTGTTTCTTATCTCCTGCACTGATATCACCCTATTCGGTGTCAGTACGGGAGATTTAAACAGCTGTCAGATCAGCTGTATCTCCCCGCTGACACCGGCGGGAGATCAGCTGTGCCGGGAGGAGGAGATCTCTGCCGCTGATCTCCTCCTCCCGGCCGCCCCAGAGGCAGCTGATTGGCTGCCGGGGCACCATAGTAATGTGAACGCATGCGAAGATTCTCTGCTGCGTTCACATTATTATGGGCTTCAAAGTTAGGGTCTGGGGGCACCACTATCACATATAGGTAGGATCTATCCCACTGTGCAAAAACATGTAGCAATTGAAGAAAAAGAACATAGCAGCAGGGATGATCACTATAATCAATCTTTATTAATATAAAAAACTCAATAGAAAAACACAAAACACCACTGACCACCTCTTAAATTTAAAAACAATTAAAACCAAAAAAGGTGTTACAAAGCTGGTGTACAAAAGGTATGTACAGGTTACTGAGCAGGTACCTCTCTCTCCCCTGAGGAAGTCCTAGGCGGACGACACGCGTTGGGTCGGGTCCTTGGATAGCTGGTGGCTGGGTATGTGATTATAGTGATTATATTGTATATACCTGAGGGTTGAGTTGGCTGGCAGATTACTCTGTATCCTTGGCCCTTATGCAGGACATTTCAGAGGGTGTGCAAGACCTTTCTGGTCTTCTTATATGGTGAAGCTTGGAGGGTTTGGCCCTGACCATAGCTGCAAGGGTGCAGTGTAATTACGGTTAATAGGGCACAATTTGCCATACTGTAATGTAATTTGATTGCAAATTGACTGTATTTGAGACATTTGTTTAGATCTGCCAGCAAATTACATTGTACTATACTCTGACTCGGTATTATTGCCTATTGCTCAGTAACCTGCACATACCTTTTGTACACCAGCTTTGTAACACCTTTTTTGGTTTTAATTGTTTTTAAATTTAAGAGGTGGTCAGTGGTGTTTTGTGTTTTTCTATTGAGTTTTTTATATTAATAAAGATTGATTATAGTGATCATCCCTGCTGCTATGTTCTTTTTCTTCAATTGCCACATTATTATGGGCTCACATTATTATGGGCTGCTTTTGCCTGCGTTTGCGTCTGCATGCCCTCTGCATGCAGACACAAACGCAAGTGTGAAGGCAGCCTTACTCAGCTCCAGAGGTATCTCGTCAGGGTGATTCAGATGCTCTATTGTCTCAAAAGGTGATTTATCTTTTAGCCATCACCTCCATTAGAAGGGTTTCTGAATTAGCAGCGCTTTCCTGCTGCATTCCCTACCTTGTTCTTCATCAAGTTAAGGTAGTGTTAAGGCCAGTTCTGACTTTCCTCCTCAAAGTCTTTTCTGCTTTTTACCTTACTGTGTACCTAGTCTTGCCTTGTTTTTGCACCTCTCCATCTAATCCGTTGGAGAAGAGGCTCCGAGGCTTGGATGTGGTTAAGGCCTTATAATATTATTTGTTGGCTACCGTCCTTGAAGGCAGTCAGATCCATTATTTGCCCAGCCAACTGGGTTCTGCAAGGGTCAGGCTACCTACAAAGCACCTGTCTCTTGTTGGATCAAAACAAACACTGTTCAGGCTTATTAATTGAAGAGCATGGTTCCCCGTTTAGCATCAAGGAACATTCCACGACAGTGGTGGGGCTTCATCATCAGGCTTCAGCCCTGCAATTCGGTAAGGCAGATATCTGGACATCTCTAGATACCTTTTGTAAATTTTACAGTTAGTATTCACTTAATGAACTTCACCAGTACGTTCTGTGATTTCAGCAGAATATTTATCTTGTGTCTTCTCCCAATCCAGGGACAGCTTTGGAACATCTCAGGGTTCTGTGTTCCTCAAACAAGTGACCGAGAATAGAATAGTTTTGGCAGTAACCATAAAATCTGTTTCTCATTAGTCTTCTTTGCCAGGCACAGCTCCCTTTCCTGTTGCCTGATCATGCATGTATTTATGTTTTTTTTTTTGCTTTACTGTTTTTTGCTTCTCCTACTGCTCTTACACTAAACTGGGGAGTTCAGAAACCAGCCGGCAAGGTATAGTCTGCTGGGGACGAGCTAATTTCTTTGCTATATAATATCAGTGTCAACCTCCAGGTGACAGAAAAGTAACTGAAGGTTCTGTGTCACCCTGTGAAGTCTAACGAGAAAAAGATTTTACGCTGACTATCAAAAATTTCCTTTTTTTCTAGTGCAAATTTTTATAGCCTTTAACCCTTTGATTATATCGGCTCATTAGTAATGATGGGCTAAACCGCCGATGTTCACGTTAAGCAAACTTGCCTAGACTTATTTTAAAGTTCAGCTTCGGGGTCGAAAGTGGCTCGAACTTAAATCCGGACCCCGAACTCATACTGTAAAGTTATGGGATGGGGGCTAGAAGTCTGTAAACAAAAGACGATAGTTATTAGATAGCATTATACTTTCCGGCGTCCACCTACTTGTACTTCAGGGGCCGCTCATTAACTTCCTGGATATTCGCTGCAGAGGGACCCAACAGCCAATCACAAATGCTGTCACAGAAAATTGGCGCACTATAACCATGATGCAGTTTTTGCCATGGATTTCATGCTCTTTTGATTCACTTTTGGCACAAAACTGCATGCACTGTGTTCAAAGTATTCATCTGCATTTCCTGGCCAAAAAAAGCACTAAAACCGCGACATGGTTTTTGCTGCAGATTTTTTTCATGCATTGTGTTCAGTGTGTTCATCTGTATTTCCATGCCCAAAAAAGCACCAAAATTGCAAAACAGTTGAACCCTTTTTATAAAATTATTCCTTGAAATACTTTTTAAAATATGACGTGGGTTTTCACCATATTTTTGTATGCCAGCCAGGTACAGCAGGCAGGTACGGGCTGCCCCCTTCTCCCAGCTGCCTATTTTTACCTGGCTAGAAATCAAAAATATAGGGCAACCCTAAATTACATGGGGCTTCGCCGTACTTTGGATTTCAGGACAGGTACAACAAGGCAGCTGGGGGCTTGAATCCTCAGCACAGGGTGGCCCAGGCTTTCTGGTGCCCCATTCATAGAAGCGCCATTTTCTGGCACTGTACCTTGACTTTTCCAGTGGCCCTGGTGGTGGTGGCATGCTCGGTAATAAAGGGGTTAATGCCAGCTGTGTATTGGCAGCTGCCTCTAAGCCCGAAATTCATCATGAGATCACAATTGACCCTTTGTGAACCAAGGATGGTGACCTGTCATGACCTTACTGAGGTCATGACCTGTCATTCTATGTGCTGAAAGAGCAGAAAATCCTCTTCCAGCGAATAGAATGGCAGGTCATGATCTCAGTGAGGTTATGGCAGGTCACCATCCTTGGTTCACACAGGGGTCAATTGTGATCCAACTGATCCTTTGTGAACCAAGGTTGGTGATCTGCCATGACCTTACTGAGGTCATGACCAGAAAGCTTGGGCCTCCCTACAATGAGGATTCCAGTCCCGAGCTGCCTAGTTGTACCTGGCTGGCCCAAAAATATGGCAAAGCCCATTCTTTTTTTTTTTAATTATTGCATGAAATAATTAAAAAAAAAAGGGCTTCCCTATATTTTTGGTTTCCAGCCAGGTAAAACTAGGCAGTGGGGGTTGGTGGCAGCCCATAGCTGCCTGCTGTACCTGGCTGGACCAAAAATATGGTGAAGCCCCACGCGGTTTGTTTTAAAAATGTAATAAAGAAATAATAATAAAAAAAGGCAGGAGATGAGACGTCTAGGACACAGTGCCTCTGGATCTTATGCACATGCCCTAAGGCTAGGGTCACATTAACGTTTCAGGGGGCTTGCGTCCAAAACAGAGGTTTTGGAAACCCTGACACCTTGTTACCGCCATGGTAACACGGCGTCAGCACTGCCAATGCTTACCTATGGAGACGTGGCCCCTAGCGCAGCTCAAAAGTTGGCATCTGAGTGAAATTTCGCTCTTTCAGAAGCGTCTATGCTTGCGCTGGGAAAAAGCGCAAGATTTCAAACTCCAGCACTCAGATGCTGGGCGTTTGATCCATGCTGGGGGCCACGTCTCCATAGGTAAGAATTGGCAGCACTGATGCCGTGCTACCACGACAGTAAAAATATGTCAGGGCTGCCAAAACCTATGTGTTTAGCGCGACCCCTATGAAAACATTAATCTGACCCTGGTCTAAAAGTGAGAAATTTTGTGAAAAAAATAAAATGTTAAATATGACAACCTATTGTTATGAAATTCTGTGAAGTAGCTGTAGGTTTCAAATGCTCACTAAATGGCTAAATATAATCCTTGAGGGGTCTAGTTTTCAAAATGGGGTTACTTGTTGGGGGGTTTCTGCTTTTTAGTATCCCTAGTGACCCTGCAAATGTCACATGGTTACCGCAATCTATTTCAGTTTTTCTAAAATTCATATATTGCCCCGTCCCTTCTGAGCCCTCCCATTTGTGGAAACATAATATTTTGGCTACTTATGATGACCTATTGTTATCAAATTCTGTGAAGTAGCAGTAGGTTCCAAATGCTCAATATACCCCTAGATATAATCCTTGAGGGGTCTAGTTTCCAAAATGGGGTCACTTGTGGGGGAGCTCCAATGTTTGGGCACAGAGGGGCTCTCCAAACGTGACATGGTGTCCGCAAACAATTTGAATGGAAAATTAGCTCCAATTGTTAGCGGACACCATTACGCTTATGGAGAGCTCCTGTGTGCTGAAACATTGGAGCTCCCCACAAGTGACCCCATTTTGGAAACTAGACCCCCAAGGAAGCTATCTAAATGCATAGTGAGCACTTTGAACCCCCAGGTGCTTCACAAATTAATCTGTAAAAATGAAAAAAAAAGAAAATATTTGTGAAAAAAAAGTACTTTTTCATTTTTACGGATACATTTGTGAAGCACCTGGGGAGTCAAAGTGCTCACTATGCATCAGGATAAGTTCCTTGGGGGGTCTAGTTTTCAAAATGGGGTCACTTGTGGGGGAGCTCCAATGTTTAGGCACACAGGGGCTCTCTCCATATGTGACATGGTGTCCACTAACAATTGGAGCTCATTTTCCATTCAAATTGTTAGCGGGCACCATGTCGCATATGGAGAGCCCCTGTGTGCGCCGAAACATTGGAGCTCTCCCACAAGTGACCCCATTTTGAAAACTAGCCCCCAAGGAACTTATCTAGATGCATAGTGAGCACTTTGAACCCCCAGGTGTTTCACAAATTGATCCGTAAAAAATGAAAAAAATACTTTTTTTTTTACAAAAACTTTCTTTTGGCCTCAATTTTTTCATTTTCACATGGGCAACAGGATAAAATGCATCCTAAAATTTGTTGGGTAATTTCTCCTGAGTACACGGATACCTCATATGTGGTCATAAACCACTGTTTGGGCGCACGGCAGGGCTCAGAAGGGAAGGAGCGCCATTTGACTTTTTGAATGGAACATTATCTCCAAAAGTCAAATTGCGCTCCTTCCCTTCTGACCCTGCCGTGCACCCAAACAGTGGTTTATGACCACATATGAGGTATCGGTGTACTCAGGAGAAATTGCCCAACAAATTTTAGGATCCATTTTATCCTGTTGCCCATGTGAAAATGAAAGAATTGAGGCTAAAAGAACATTTTTGTTGGAAAAATGAAAATGTCCAGTTTTTCCTTCCATGTTGCTTTAGTTCCTGTGAAGCACCTGAAGGGTTAATAATCTTCTTGAATGTAGTATTGAGTAGCTTGAGGGGTGCAGTTTTTGGAATGGTGTCATTTTTGGGTGTTTTCTATCATGTACACCCCTCAAAGGGACTTCAAATGTGATGTGGCCACTAAAAAAATGGTTTTGTAGATTTTGCTGGAAAAATGAGAAATTGCTGATGAACTTTGAACTCTTAACTTCCTACCCCAAAAAAAAAATCTTTTTTTCCATAATTATTGCCCTAAATTTATCACTAACATGAAGGCCAATATGTCACGAAAAAATAATCTCAGAATCGCTAGGATCCGTTGAAGCGTTCCAAAGTTATTACCTCATAAAGGGACACTGGTCAGAATTCAAAAAACGGTCTGGTCATTAAGGTGGAAATTGGCTCTGTCACTAAGGGGTTAAAAACAATCACAAAATAAAAAACAATAAATACATATATTTATATAAAAACAAAACCACACAAGTAAAGTACACACACTGTGTCCAGAAATACCCAATCTATAAAACTGTCACACTAGTTAACCCTTAAGTGCGCTTCAAAAGTCAAATAGTACTCCTCTTCTGATCCTTGCCAAAATTTGGGCTAAAAGAACATCTTCATTTTTTCTTTCCAGATTGCTTCAATTCCTGTGAAGTACCTAGAGGGTTAATAAACTTCTTGAATTTGGGTTTGAGAAGTTTGAGAGGTGCAGTTTTTAAAGGGAACCAACCACCCCAAATGACCCCCCGGACTGTTAATATGTGTCCCTACACCCAGCACACACATTTGGGGCAATCGTTTTTGCTAAAAAAACTGTTTAGTAGAAGCTAAGATATAGCTTTATGAAGTTTAATAAATTCAGCCGACTGGGTGTTACCTAGCTTTGTCCTAGTGCAGTGTTCCTGTGCCTGTCAGCCTCCTCTCCCCCTCCCTTCAGTGAAGCCCTTCTGTGCAAGCCGAAAATGCCCCGCCTGTCTGCTGCTGCCTGATAAATTATGCACGCCCATCTGCTTCTAAGAGCCTGGCCGCGTCATGAAAGGGCGTGGCTAGATCGCGTCATGCCGGAGCCCCGCCCCCTTTCATGACGCGCTCTAGCCCCGCCCCCTTCATGACGCGGCCAGGCTCTTAGGTGCAGAGATGGGCGTGCATAATTCATCAGGCAGCAGCAGACAGGCGGGCCATTTTCGGCTTGCACAGAAAGGCTTCACTGAAGGGAGGAGGGGAGAGGAGGCTGACAGGCACGAAGAAATGCACGAGGACAAAGCTAGGTAACACCTATTCGGCTTGATTTATTAAACTTCATAAAGCTATATCTTAGCTTCTACTAAACCGTTTTTTTAGCAAAAACAATTGCCCCAAATGTGTGTGCTGGGTGTAGGGACACATATTAACAGTCCCGGGGGGTCATTTGGGGTGGTTGGTTCCCTTTAAAACTCTGTATCTCTATGGTATTTTCTGCCACATAGGCACCTTAAAGTCGCTTCAAACGTAATATGTTGCCTAAAAAAATAAGTTTGATAGATTTTGCTGAAAAAATTAAAAATTCTTGATAAAATGTTTACTTTTCTAACTTCCTAACAAAAAATAATGTTTCAAAAATGGTGCTGATGTAAACTAGACATATGGTACATGTTATTTAGTAACTATCTTGTGTGATATAACCAGTGCTTTTTTTTGTAAAAAAATATTTCCTGGTACGCCTCTCGGAGCCGAGGGGGGGGCGGGGCCTTGGGGTGGGGTTGGAGGCTGGCTGCCGTCAGGGGCTGGGCGAGATTAATATATTTAATATATTAATATATTTGCTCCGAACGTTGCACCCGCAAGCCCCATAGACAGTGCATGGGGCTTGCCGCAAGTGCTGCCATTATGTGGTAAATGTGGCAGATGCGTTTTTTTCACAGCAGCTGCCGCATTATTCAAATAACGATGATGGGAAAGGGGCCTTAAATGTAACAAAATAAATACATCCAGCTGCTCCCACTCTGAGGTTTAGGTAGACCCTTACTGGTCTGCACATCTTGGTCTTGACCTTGAGTCATCAAAAATTGTCATCACTAAACCTATCACAAGTGAGGTGGTGACCTGCATTAGCCAATAACGTTTTGAGTGGGGAATTCTGAGATGTCAGAGTTGGGACCAGGAGGCACAGACCAGCAGACACTGGGTGGACTTTAAAATCATTGGTTAGCACTGTTGTTTATGTGGCAGTGGGGTCTTGGCTTCAAATCCCACCAAGAACAACATATGCAAGGAGTCTGTACGTTCTCCCTGTGTGGACGTGTATTTCTTCCCACACTGCAAAAAATCCTGCCCCACCGCATCCATCCTGCCCCGCTCGCGCCATCCTGCCCCGCTCGCGCCATCCTGCCCTGCTTGCTCCATCCTGCCCCGATTGCTTCATCTTGCCTGCCCGCTCCATCCTGCCCGCTTGCTCCATCCTTCCCCGCTTGCTCCATCTTGCCCCCGCCACCATCCTGCCTCCCCCCGCCTCCATCCTGCCCCGGCTCCATCCTGCTCCATGCTGTCCCACTCACTCCATGCTGCCCCGCTCACTCCATGCTGCCCCGTTTGCTCCATGCTGCGCCCGCTCACTCCATCCTGCCCCCCCACCACCATCCTGCCCCTTGTCACCTTTCTGCCCCCTGCTCCATCCTGCCCCCGGCAGTTAGCAGTCATGTGACCGATCAGCTGATTGGTTTCCCAGGCAACGACAGATCCTAAAGGCCTAGCGATGCTATACATGTACTGTAATGTACCGCCATATACTATAGTGATGCTATACATGTAATGTAATGTACCGCCATATACCATAGCGCTGCTATATATGTGCTGTAATGTACCGCCATATACTATAGTGTTGCTATACATGTACTGTAATATACTGCTATACATGTACTGTAATGTACCGCCATACACTATAGTGCTGCTATACATGTACTGTAATGTTCCACCATATACCATAGCGCTGCTATACATGTACTGTAATGTACCGCCATATACTATAGTGCTGCTATAAATGTACTATAATGTACCGCCATATACCATAGCGCTGCTATACATGTACTATAATGTACCGCCATATACCAAAGCGCTGGTATACATGTACTGTAATGTACTGCCATATACTATAGTGCTGCTATATATGTGCTGTAATGTACCGCCATATACTGTAGTGCTGCTACATATGTAATGTAATGTACCACCATATACCATAGCGCTGCTGTATATATATATATATATATATATATATATATATATGTAGTTCACTCACATTGACTGAACAAGTTCTGGCAGTCACAGTATGTCAACTATATTTATATTCTAGCATACCTGATGTGTTAGAATCGGGCCACCATCTAGTAGGAAATAAATGGTGAGGAGATTGTAAAGATATGCCACACCAGGGTAATAACACGAGACTGGGCTAAGTCTCAGCTATTTCAGATGCACATATTAAGGGCAAAATAGTCACAGAGAAATTGCAGGGTTGGCAACCATTCATCCATCAGACTCACCCATAAGATTGTGAAGTGTAGCTGCTGATTCCATGCCCAGTGTCGCTGCCCTAGTCCGTGGCGACCCCAATGCACGTTTCGCGTGGATGCTTTTACAAGGGGTGTCTCATACATACATAGATTGAATTTAGATTGTGAGCCCCAATGGTGACAGTGATGATAATTGGTGATGTGCTGACACTATTTAAGTGAGATAAATAAAACCAGGGCTGTGTATGAGATCGTCAAGAATTTAAATTCTTTTACAAAATAATAATAGTTCCTGGAATTTTCATATACTGATTGAAGATTTGCTTTCAAATGTGTCTTTTTTTTTCAGGTTAGAACAAAAGATCGTGTGTTTGGACAGCATTGGTCATCTCATCAATCACCACCTGGAGAACCATTTGCCCATTGTGTCCTCTGGAAGTGAATTATGCTTGAAACAGCCTGTAGAAGGAAGGCCTTGATACTACTGTCGCTTTTCTGCTATGCCAGTATATCCTAATGGAGGCCTCATCAGAAGTCAGTGCAATAGGAACAACGTTTATGAGTCAAGCCAATGTACTTGATCCATACAATAAGTGGCACTTCTTGAAACATAATTTTTATAAAATTGTTTGATCCCTTAATGTGAATATAAGGTGTGTGTATATATACACTGAAATATGTATATATAGATATAAATATATTTATATTTTTGGAGCCTATGGGAAAAGAATAAGACTGGTATGATTTATTGATAACAGAACAATAATTGTGATATTTCAGCTTGACATCAAATGCAGTGTTCTGATTTAATAAGTAAAATGCTGCATGATCTGATCATGGTTTTACCTAATAAGCACAAAACAAGAAGACTGGACAAAAGTTAGAGAAATACTATTTAGTGCTGCAAGGTGTTGAGATTCTTTGGCGAAACCCGCAGCTTTCATAGGGATTCTTTTTCTGTTGGTGGGTGTGATTGCTTGAACCCACCATCCAATATGTACTGTTATATAGCATTAAAAAAATCCAGCGATTTGGGATTTTTGATAGGCTTTTAAACTTATAGTTAGCAGTTTATATACCGCACGATTACAGATTACGCAGCTTTCTAGCTGTTATGGTATAAGCTGTTTATAGGGTCAGGGGTATTAATATCCCATTGTACTACAAATTTTAATTCACTTTGCACTGATGAAGGTAGCATAGTGGTACCTATTTATTCAAAAAGCATTTTATCAAAAAAGGAAAGGAATGTATAAATGGTATCTTTTACGGCATCACTAGTTATGATGCAGTGTTGGTTTATTGTACTTTATGTGTATTGCTGTATGTGACAAAATATATATTCTATATGATATATTTGAAGGCCTATTTGTGCCTGAGCCTAAAAAGTCGTTATTTTTATCTACAATTTCTTGTACACATTTCTAAATAGTTTTATATGTATTATTCCTACAGTGACATAAGTGAAGATAGATATTTTTTCATCTTTATAATGCATTACTAGGATGTAGCATTAGCTGCCACTGAACGGTAGCATTATGTACTGTAGAACCTCATCCGATTTCTTCCCATACAGTATATATCATGTTCTAATGTTGGTGCATGCTACAAGAAGCGCTTTTAACTTTAAATTGATCTTCGCACGATAGTCAGTGGTACGCCATCCACAGTGAATTTCAGTGAAGGATTCATGGTAACCAAATAATTGTGTAATATATGGAAATATACCAAATGGATATAACATGGTAATGCATTTGTGGACGTTGGTAAGATCATATCAATTTTGTACTAATGAGCAGTATATCGATTGATTATTAATAACTAATTTGATTTTACTTATTTAATAACACGTCGCTTCACTTAGGGTACCGTTACACGGCAATGTCGGCAGGGAATCACGAGAGCATGCATCCCCGCCGACATCGCCGGTGAGCTGTCACACGTAGCAACTCGCCGGCGAACTCGCCGGCAAGTAGCCGCGGCGACCGCTTGCTGGGTTGCCCAGCAACCCACCGACCGGTAACCCGCAATGTTAAACATTGCGGGTCGCTGCATTACACAGGGTGATCAGGCATGATTGCCTGTTCAGATCGTCAGGTTTCACAACACTGTTGTGAAACCTGGCGATCATTCTGAGGCAATTTTTCGCCATAGAATCGCCCTGTTACACTGGGCGACTCGCCGGTGATGGTGCCGCGATTAGGCCACGCCTCTGCATCGCCGGCATAATCGCCAGCGAGGTGGCACCGTGTAACGGGCCCCTTAGTGTTCGGGAATTTGCGCAGTAATCAATAGCCTATTTTAATGCATTGAAATCGCAACATTTCAAAGTTCCCGCAAACTGGGTTGAGAACCATCCAACAATTTAGACAGCCAGCAAACATAGTTAGCTTTTGGAATGTGTCCGTAATAATAAAAAAAATAGATGGTTCATTTATGTTTTTGAAGCAGAATATGGTGCAGGAACCCGTGGTTGTAAGTATCATCAGTTGACCGTTCACAGTAATTGTCAGTGTGTTCACATCATAATTCTCAACTATAGACAAATATTGCTTAACAACTGTGAACCTTTGGAGTGCAAAAAAGATTTTGACATATATAAGTAGTTACTGGTAGTTGATAAAATTGCACTAAGTTTCAGTCTGCAATCTTCAATTCTTAATAATACATAAATGAATAATAATACAGGTGCTGCGTCACAGAAGTGAACATAAACTGAAGGAGAGAAGAAAGAACTTCTGTAATGACGCGCACAACCGTTGCTATTGACAAGGTTTTATTGACAAGGTGATAACAGGAAAACCATGACCCTTTGAAAACAATTGAAAATAATAATAATTCAAACCTGTCTGCCACATCAAACTGTAAAGAGTATATACAGGGCTTGTAAGGTGTTACCAAACACAATGTAGGAATTGCCTACAAGGTACCATGTAGTTATAACTTGTGCAAGTCCAGGTGACAATCCATACGGTCAAGATACAATATCATGCAGCACACATCAAAGCAAACAGGAGGGATTATGTCAAAGAATAATAATCAAAAACAGTATCAGAATTTACAAACCCCCACAGGTAGAGGAAATAGCACTCAAGGTGTGTGCTGCTAGTAACAATTTATACCGTTGTAATGTAGCTCACAAAGCCAATGTACCCCACAGTAGACAAGACTATGGCCAGGGTCACATTTGCGTTATGACCCTAGCCTGCCGGATTCCGGTTTTATCTTAGAACTTTTTCTAGCGCCGCATAGCGTTACCGCTATGCGGTGCTGGAAAACGCTGCCCTTAGTTACCCGCTGTTTACCTTAACTACCTGTCACACAGGCAGCGGATTGGAGTGCGCTTTATAGCGCCGCACAGGAAACGCTGTCTGCAACGGTTTCCTGTGCGGCGCTGTAAAGCGCACTCCAAGCCGCTGCCTGTGTGACAGGTAGTTAAGGTAAACAGCGGGTAACTAAGGGCAGCGTTTTCCAGCACCGCATAGCGGTAACGCTATGCGGCGCTGGAAAAAGTTCTAAGATAAAACCGGAATCCAGCAGGCTAGGGTCATAACGCAAATGTGACCCTGGCCTATATCACGGACACATATATCCTACAGTAATCAGCAGGGATAAATCAGCAGGTATATGGATTTCCCTAGAGGTATTATGGGAACGAGGGTGAGAGGTAAGGATTGTAACTGCAGTCACCGGTAAACTTAGAGTAGGGTTAGCATACAAGAAAATACATCAAACATTTTTCATTTTTAATTTTAGTTAAATTGTTTTAGCCCTGTCATCAACCTAATATACTCTAGAGCAATCAGAACCTCTGCAGTGTAATCTATAACACCCTTATACCAATAAACATGAGCAGTCGACTGATGTAAATTAGACCTTAAACATACTGATATGGAAATAAATGTTGGGCAGGGACATTTATCCTCCCTGGTATCCTGATCAGTCTTGTCTAAAGCATGCTGACCGCAAACAATCCCCACAACCCCCTCCAGGGGGGAGGTGCAGATTAGTGTATATACTGTACCCTAGTGTGTGGACAGACAGGCAAGGGAGCCCATGATATTGTATCTTGACTTTATGGATTGTCACCTGGACTTGCACAAGTTATAACTACATGGTACCTTGTAGGCAATTCCTACATTGTGTTTGGTAACACCTTACAAGCCCTGTATATACTCTTTACAGTTTGATGTGGCAGACAGGTTTGAATTATTATTATTTTCAATTGTTTTTAAATGGTCATGTTTTTCCTGTTATCACCTTGTCAATAAAACCTTTTCACTAGCAACGGTTGTGCTCGTCATTACAGAAGACCTTCTTCTCTCCTTCAACATATTACTTTAGATAGCAGCTAAGCAGATGATAGATTTTCTTTACATACATTTTAACACATTTATCAAAATGAGATATAAACAAATTGCTTATGCACCATAAAATAGAAATAAAATAGAAATAAATGTATTCAATAAAGTCATGATCTCAATTTGTAATGGAATTGTGATGTTTACATTTTCACAAGATCGTATGTGAATCCTGACAAACTCAATTTCCTTACGTGGGATCTGTCAGGCATCTGTAAGGGCTTTTCTGATAATTGCAAACAGAGAACCAAAGATTGTGGTAGTCATGATGTCTACAATCTTAGGAAAGTCTGCCCAATACTCTAAGAGTCCGGTACGTCTTATAGTTCGACAAATATGGTATATATTCGAAGTTTGAACTATTTATTTTATGAGAAACGTATGCTCAGATAGCAGAGCACGGGGTTAAGGTGTGGGGTAACCAGAGTAGGGGAACATTACTCAAACAGATTTTACAAGCAGAGTTGAAAACACAGACTTGCATGCCTATTTAGAAGAGCCCAACATGCAAATGTCTTCCAGACCTAGATTATTCTTTTTTTGTGTATTTATGCTGTTGACAGTCGCCAATTTGTGGTTTATGACAAGAGATGGCTTGGCTGTGCAACAACTGGGATTGGGATTTTGGCCTGGATTTATTTCATCACTCATACTATCGTTTTAGGTTGGTAGAGGACTGGTTTTGTTCTTCTTAAATATTTATGAGATATTAACAGAATACATTTCATGACCTGTGTTGTACTAGAAGAGGCTCTTATACTAATAGATATCCCATTAAGCTCTGAATTAGTAAAGCACTTGAAAACTGAAATGTATGTTGCAAGTACCTGTTAATAGATTTTTTTTAGGTTGTCTAGCGGCAAGTCTGACAGTTCAGGTAGACTTGTGGATTGATAGTAAAACTACAATTCACACTGTATAGAAAACTCGAGCTTCGCAGGTCTTTGCTATGCAGCCGAAGAATTCTATATTCACAAAATTGTCTACTGACAAGAAGTATCAGCTTATTTCTTTATTAACCAAATGAACAGTAATGTATGGAAAAACATTTGTACATTGAAAATGTAGCAAAATCTTGCCGAGTGGGATCTTGTACAAATTGTTGGGAAATTTGGAAGGATTTTACATTATTGTTGGGATTTTTAGGCATTGTGTATGATGACAGATATATGATAATATGCTTAATATTTCTGAAAAACGGTCATCAAATTGAGGTGCGCTGCTTTTCATTTTCTGGTCTTTACATGTATGGCAATAAGATTGCTTTGGTGAGATCTTTGCATATGACTTTTGCTTGCTGTGCTGCTCTATAATTTTTCATATATATATATATATATATATATACATATATATGTATCTATATATGTATACATATACTAGAAAAACATGTATATATGTCTATCAGTGGCGGACCTTGCGACCAGGGGGCCCTGGTGCACGATGGTGAGGAGCGGGGGGGGGCGGGGGAGGGGGGAGGGCACTGCTATCGGCCGTCGGCGAGGACTGGGGAGGGTGATTGATAGCAGGCGATGACGATGAGCGGTCGGGGTGGCATTGGCTATATTTGCTGCTGCTCCTACCTGCATCGAGCGAGCCGCACAGTCCTGGGACCCGGGGCAGCAGAGGGGAGGGGGCGCGGGCTCAGCCAGGGGAAGCAGGAAGCTTCCCTCGGTTAACCACCTCTCCTCTGGCACCCTGGCACAGGGTCATGCAGGCTTGAGGGGACCCCTAGCCGGTCGGGGCCCTGGTGCAGCTGCACCAGCTGCACCACGGTAGGTCCGCCCCTGATATTTATATTTATATATACATACATACATGTATAGTTAGATAGATAGACGTTTTACTGTAGGAAACCAAAATGAAAACAACTCAGTATTGTCACTCCGGGATCCATAAGATAGAAATGTCTTTTATTTAAAACATGTTGAAATCCATAAAGCATAGCCCATTGGCTACCTTACACTTTTCTGGCATTAAAAAATGCCCTTAATCATAGGAAAACACATGAGTGTTGATGCCGAGATTTTTTACCTTTGGTTTTCTACTTTAACCATATAACATCGGTACTGACGACACCCTCGTATATTCATGTTGGTGGTGAATATCTCACAAGCAGCGTTGTCAGCTTCCAACATTCACTATATGTAATTTCACTAAAAATGGTAAATATAGATAAATAATCCACAATAGCCATAGGGAATTAGATGGTTGGATAAATGTGTCTAATAATCTAATTGTAAATATTAACATTTGGTTTATAGCTTAGAATTTAAGAGATTTCACACTTAATGTACTCTTGAGGAAAGTAGTCACGTGTTGACTGAACCCAAGTATAGCCAGTTTACTGCAGTTTCATTTGCCTCTGAAGGGAACCTGTCACTTCAAAAATATTTACCAGTACTTGCAGATGTAATGTTAATGTGCAGGTAAATAGCATTTTATACTAAGAGCCCTTTAATCACTCCCAGACACATAAAGTGACAGTCAGATCTGCATTTTATATATATATATATATATATATATATATATATATGTATGCATCACAGGCTGTCAATCAGTGTGACGGGGAGTGACTATAGTGCACTAGTGCACTCACTGTGTGATGAGCAGTGACTGTAATAATCCCAGCACTTGCCCAATAACTGAAAGCAAATGGTTGCAGGGTGAATAAAAAAATATGTATTTTTCCTTATAGCTGCACAAAAAAGTGATTAAAATGCTATTTATCTGCAATTAACACTTTATATTTTGTGTGGAGACACGGTGGTCAGTGGGTGCTCTCGTCCCCTTGCTCGGCTGTCTTTAGAAAGACTGCGTGGACCAGGGCTCATCCCAACGGAATGCCCAATCTCCATAGGCGGAACACTACTCAGAGAACACAGGGAGTTAGAACTACACAATGGTAAGACTTTATTGGATCCCAATAGTCAAAGGCATATAACACATACCAAGCAATGCACACAATATAACAGGCAATAGAGTCTCACCCTTCCGCTGGTTCACCAGGGATTAGAATCTTAGTGCCTTCAGGGCTTCCAGGGCCACTTGTTCCAATCCAGCAGCACTCCGCTTTAGACTTGCACCCACCAAGTCAGGAATAGCTGCAAGTTTTGGAAGGTAGCCAAGCACAGCAAAGCCTGTAGCCATGTGACTGAATTGTCTCAACTTGGGTTTCTTCCTTAATCTGTGATATTCCATCTGAATCCTAGAATCCTAGTCTGAACTCCTACAGAATATAATCCAGTTTTGGAACTCTTCTAGTCGGATCCAAAGCTTTTAGACTGAGGCCATTCAGAGTGTGAAGACATGATGTTAGCCTGGCAGCCAGAACTGAAATTCCTATGCTGAAATCCTGTAGCAAATGAAGACACGTTGTGATCCTCTAGTTTGGGCTGAAGTGTCTAGACTGAGACCACAAAGCATATGAACTCCGGGTAACTGAAGCAGGCCCTTTTACATACCCTGAGCACTCCTCTCAAGGTATTGTGGTCTTACAGGATTGGTGGAATAAGCCTGTGCTTGTATTGGCTGGCATTTCAAGATGAATGCTTAATTCTCCTCTAAGTGATATAGATAGATGGAGTGAGATAATTAAATTAGCAATAAACAACCTCTGACAATAAAGGCTCCGAATTGTCTGGCAAGAAACAATGTGTTAGCAAACATCAAATAACCAACAAAAGACCAATACATCGGCCAAATTAAGAAAATATAACCCATGCCACACATTGTAAAAGGCTATGTTGTCACATTTGGAACATTCATACATTATTATGAAAGCTGCTAGTTTATTTATAGTATTGGAATAATGCAATAATACAACTTGGCCAAGTCTAAAGTCATACTGGTGAACATTTACATGCTTTTCTTCAATAATTTATACTGGATAAGGACCCAATAATGATCATTTGGCAGAACCCTTTGACCATCATATATGCAAGAGTGACAAGCATTATCCAACAGCTATCTAGAGCAGTGCTTCTCAAGCTGTGAGGCAGGCCCCAACAGTGGGGCGCCACTAACTGATGGTGAGGCACAGGTCTAGAGTTGGTTGTCACAGAGGTGATTATAAATTTACACAGTTTCTTTCTCAGCAGCAAATGGTGAAAGTCAGGCATCATTTTGATCTGTCATATGAGTTACAGGCTTCACTTTGCTAAGTCCTTTCTAGAAAAAAATGTGAGAAACCCTGTTATAAGATGTATTGACACATTGAGTAACAAGGTGTTGGAAAAAGAAACCTAAACAGCCTTCCAGGAGGCAGTCAACAAATTACCTTATATTTAAATATAAGTGCTAAAACTTATACTCACCTCTGGTGCCGATACCGTTCCAGTGGTGCCGACACTGTCTCTCCCAGGATCGCGTAACTTCACTCTCCCTGCCTTGGGATATACCAAATACATCTGGAGGAAGAGAGAGCAGCAACATTCACTTCCTCTGGATGTAAGTGATGTAAATCATTGACCCCGGCGCAGAGGGGTGAGCAGGGGAAGGTAGTGAATGTACATTTTTTAATTATACAAGGTCCATTCGCTGAGCTGACAGATGGGTGGGATTATGGGTGGGGGAATGGGGTTTTTTATTATTTCATTAACACAAGTTCCAATCACTGACGCCAGCAGATAGGTTGGCAATATTATGTGTGGGGGAATTAATTTTTTCACTATCACAAGTTCCAGTCACTGTTAGGATCGACCACTGGATTGAAAGTGACAAGCAGAAGAGAGGTTTATATTAAAACACAGGTTCTACTGAATCTTTTCTCACAAAACTATATATCAATCTACTCCACTGTTACTGCATGATGCCAAGACACTGGATCACATTTTCATGTTGACAGGTTCTCTTTTACGCATTTGTAGTAAGAATTTGTTTCCATTTAGTGTAAATAGAATGGATTTATGCTGTGGATTCACTTGATTCATGACACCAGCATTGTAAATGTAATAAAATCTCATTCCCATGCTGCAGAAATTCACTTGGGTTGCGGATTTGAACTCTGTAGCATTTCAATTTATGCAATGCATATGCATGTGAATATACAGGGTGGGCCATTTCTATGGATGCACCTAAATAAAATGGGAATGATTGGTGATATCAATTTCCTGTTTGTGGCACATTAGTATATGAGAGAGGGAAAACTTTTGCAGATGGGTGGTGACCATGGCGGCCATATTGAAGTTCGCCATTTTGGACCCAACTTTATTTTTTCAATGGGAAGATGGTCATGTGCACATCAAACATATTGAGAATTTTATAAGAAAAACAATGGTGTGCTCGGTTTTAATGTAACTTTATTCTTTCATGAGTTATTTTCAAGTTTATGACCACTTATAAAATGTGTTCAAAGTGCTGCCCATTGTCTTAGATTGTCAATGCAACCCTCTTCTTCCACTCTTGACACACTGATAGCAACACCACAGAAGAAATGCTAGCACAGGCTTCCAGTATCCGCTGTTTCAGATGCGGCACATCTCGTATCTTCACAGCATAGACAATTGCCTTCAGATGAGTAATGAGGCAAACTTTTTGTGAATGGTGAAGTTAACAAACAAAACCACCGCTCTTGATCTGACACTAACCCACAGCGGATAGATCCCTCCAAGACTGTTGGAACACAAAAATTGATGGTATGGTGTGGTATATGGGGTACAAAGATAATGAGGCCACTCTTCATCAGTGGAAACCTCAATGCCACTGGATATCTGAATCATGTAGCAATTTCAGATATCCAGTGGAATTGAGGTTTCCATTGTTTTTCTTATGAAATTCTCAATACGGTTGATGTGTCACATGACCCTCTTCCCATTGAAAAAAAATAAAGTTGGATCCAAAATGGCCGACTTCAAAATGTTCGCCATGGTCACCACCCATCTGGAAAAGATTCTTCCATATACTAATGTGCCACAAACAGGAAGTTGAAATCGCTAACCATTTCCATTTTATTTAGGTATATCCATATAAATGGCCCACTCTGTAGTGTAATTCACTCTAACAATCCATGGATTTGTTCAAAGCAGGTGGAGCTGGCTATCTGGGTACATGTGTTCCAGGAAGCAGTTAATGTATTCAGAATTAATTTCTTCAGTTCATGTCGATGTTGTACTTTTGTTTTCCACTTCGCTACTCTACTAATTTTCTCCTTTTTTCTATGAACATTTATGGCATAAACTCAGCTTCTCCTATGCAATTATGAGCTAATAATTTTATTTGCATATACTATGTGTGTGTATATATACTGTATATATACAGTACACATCTTTACAGTTGAAACCAGAAGTTTACACACAGTATGTGAAAAGACTAATGCATGTTTTTCTAACTATCTGGCATGAAATCAGAATAAACCTTTCCCATTTTAGGTCAATTAGTATTACCATAATTATTAATATTTACCAAATGCCAGAATAATGAGAGAGAATGTTTTAAGACATTTTTATTACTTTCTGCACAGTCACACATTTACATACATTTAATCAGTATTTCGTTCCATTGCCCTTAAACTGTATTACTTGGGTCAAACATTTTGGATATCCTTCCACAAGCTTCTCACAATAGTTGGTAGGAATTTAGGCCCATTCCTCCTGACATTACTGGTGTAATTGATTCATGTTTATAGGTCACCTTGCTCGCACCTGCCTTTTCAGCTTTGCCCATAAATTGAGATCAGGGCTTTGTGATGGAAAAACACTCAATTTGTTATCCTTAAAGAGGACCTGTCACCAAACCAGGCATGAGAGAAAAAAAAAAACTTTGTTTAAATGCTGCTGAAGAGGGTGAGAATGATTGGCAGCGGTGGGCAGATTAAACATGCAGGGGGTGTGAATCTGCCCTTGGCTGCAGCCCCTAGCCACCTCCTTAATGGCTGCAGCATGTAAGTTTTCTAAGTGTATTATCTCGGGGTACAGGGCTGCTCAAGTGCTAGGGGACACCTTGCCTGCATGCTGCAGACATGCTGTATCCAGAGCTGTAATTAGATCACCATGCCTGGTTTGGTGACAGGTCCTCTTTAAGCCACTTTGAAACCAGTTTGGCAGTATGCTTCATTTTGAAGACCCATTTCTGCACGTTTTAACTCAAAATTACAATTTTAGCTAGAACTGGTGTTCTTAGGCTTCCAAACATCTCCCTTATTCCTCCAAATGTAACGATGGTCATTATAGCCAAACAGTTCCATTTTAGTTTCGTCAGACAACAAGACATGTCTCCAAAGATGTAGGTCTTTTTTCCTGTGTGCATTTGCAAAATATAAAGTCTTTCTTATGTTTCTTTTGGAGTAATGGCTTCTTCCTGGCAGGGTGGCCTTTAAGCTCATGTTGAAGCAGTACTCGTTTCACTGTGGATGACACAATCTTACCAGCTTCCGCCATCATCTTCGCAAGGTCTTTTGCTTTTGTTTTTGGGTTGATCTGCACATGTTGGACCAAACCACTTTCATCTCTGGGGCACAGAACCCGTCTCCTTCCTGAGCTGCATCATGGCTGGACATTCCCATCTTGTTTGTTCTTACATAGAATTGTTTATACAGATGAACAAGGCAGGTATATGGAAACTGCACCCAAGAATGAACCAGACTTGTACATGTACATGTACACTATTCTTTTCCGTATATCTTGGCTGATTTCTTTAGACTTTCCGATGATGCTACACAAAGAAGCAGTGTGTTTCAGGTGTGCATTAAAATACATCCATAGGTGTGTCTCTAATTAACTCAGATGTTGCCAATAAACCTATCAGAAGCTTCCAAACCCCTAATATAATCAAATGGACTGTTCCAAATTGTTGAAAGGCATAGTAATCTTAGTGTATGCAAACTTGTGACTGTGCAGAAAGTAATAAAAATGTCTTAAAACATTCTCTCTTATTAATCTGGCGTTTGGCAAATATAAATAACTATGGTAATTGTAATTTACCTAAAGTGGAAAAGGTTTATCCTGATTTCATGTCAGTCATGTCAGAGAAAAATATGCATTTTGGTCTTCTTATATAGTGCATGTAAGCTTCTGGTTTCAACTGTGTGTGTGTATATATATATATATATATATATATATATATATATATATATATATATATATATATGCAAACTGATGATATTTATTGTTGCTCTCAGCCTCTTTGATGCATTTTGTATGTGAACGGTGAACTTTAAAGCTTGGCATGGGTAGAACGCAAATTTGTTTTCAAAGACATGGTATTTGCATCACATTGTGAATCCAATCATTTTTAGGATAAAATGCTTTTTGAACGTAAGGGACATCACATTTGTTGAGACAAAGGTATTTTATGAACCTTTCTTTTTAAATGGGCTGAAAGTTTTATGAATAAGAGCAATTTCAAGTGTAGCAAGTTTTTAAGTAGGCCTTTTATTTGGGGTGCTTCACCCACCCATTTCAAACATGGCACTTTTTTCTGTAAGGTCTCATGTCTCAGTTTGGAAATCCCTTATTTTAAAAGTTTGTGAAAATCATAAAGTGAAGGTCAATTTATTGCCTGAGGTGTATTTCTATAAGTGCAGGACGTTTAATATGTATTTTGTTTTATCTCTAGATTAAAAAATGTGTATTTATTACTATTTATTCCCAGTCTTTACTATATTAAAGCTGTAAATACCATATTTTTTGAATTTATCATGCAAATGTGAAACTTGTGTCAAAATTACGTTGATTATTTCCTGTATTGCAAAATGTTGGTTTCTCTTTAATCTCATAGCAGCCGTTTGCACTGTATCATTTTCTATTTATTGGGTATTCCGGTACCTATATATATATATATATATATATATATAGTCATAAATTTGCAGTGTTGTTTTCCTTTCCTGGAATAAAATGGTTCTTTCTTTAGACATCCACAATGCTTCTAGTTCCTGACATATTTAAGACTTTTACGTTCTATAGCTTTTAAACCAGTGTCTATATTCGGATAGATGAACCACAGCAATTTGTACACATTTTATGGATGTTAACGATTGTGGCTAGTTTTGCAGCCATGATGTTAGCAAATTTGTCTTTTTTTAATAATTGAATTCAACACACTTTTTAACTCTACATATATAAGTACATATACGTGTAATAATAGTGAAAGGGCCATTTGATCATGGTCTTCTTTGTAGGTTTTCTAAGCAAATGCCTTAATGCAGAACACAGATAACAACAGCAATTTGAGACGAATGCTTGCTATACTGAATCTGGCATTATTTGCATATGTGTACTGAAAGAAATTTTTATCTTGTACAGTTTGTTCAATTGACAATAAAATATTCTCTTAATGTCCATACGAATCTAATTGTAAAATGAGCTCGAGTAATATGAAAAAAAGATCTTATGTCCAGAAAAAAAAGACATTTCTATTCCGTATTGTATTTGGAGACCTTTTGGTTTATATAGTCTATTGAAACAAAAATTGTTACTGTTGCAGCTTTAAAGCCGGCCAACATCCTATTTAGTGAAGCAATTATTAGAATAAAACTTGGTCAGATCATTCATTTTTTTGTTTCCGGTATGCTTTCTGTACCAATGTATTTCTTGCATTTGAATTTGTTGAAATGAGCGCTAAGGGCACTGTTAAATAATTATCTTTAATAAAATATGCTACTGGCAAAAATCCCATATGGGAAAAAAAAATCTCCACATTTGTGCGCGTCTCTTTTTCTCTTGGATATTATGTGATTCATATACAATTAATGGAATTAATATATATATATTTTTTTTATTAACATTTGTAAAATATAATTTAACAGGGATGTTGTACAGCATTAATTGGCTTAGTGAAAGATTAATCGGCCGTGGATAATTTTTAAATGAGAATGCCACAAACATATTCTTTCCACCACCCTCCTTTGCCAAACATAATTGTACCTACACTGACGAGTAAAAGAGTAACAATGTTTTGAACTTTTGAATTTTAGTCTCTATATTTCACCATCTACCACAGCTTTGAGTGTGAGACTACCTTCATTTTATAGAAAATCATCTTGGCTATCTCATACATTTGACTTGCAACTATTTAGCATATGAGTAGTTTCTTGCAGATTCTTCAAATCATGTTAAAATTTGAGCATGTTCTCACATTCCATAATATCTCAGTGTGTGTTATTAGGTTGATTCCCAAGCAAAAGGTCACTGGTTCAAATTGAGGAGCAGCTATAAAGATTTCCCAAGAAAAGAGAAACTGCATCATCCAACTCATCTATAGCGGTCTCTCAGCCAAATAACTTGCCAAACTGCATCATGTGAGTGCCATGAGACTTCAAAGAATATGAATTTGAATTATATCCATCCATTAAAAAGCCAAGAGGTGAATGTCTGGGAAAAATATTTGAGTCAAAGAGTTGGCTTATCACAAGGTCTATCTGGCTGGTGCGACAAACATAGCAGTACAGTTGTCATTTTTCATAACAGTGAGATCAGACATTCACGCAAGCACCGTTTGACACACATTACACAAGTCTGGACCGGTGGCCTGAAAAAATGTGGAGAAGCCTCTATTTCAATATCGCCATAAGAAACATTGTCTTGAATTTGCATAAAAGTATGAAAAGTAGTCAGTAAATGATAGGAAATGGGTGATTATGAGCATTGAGTTGAAAGTCAGTAGACCAGGCTCTGGTGGATGCACATGGGCCTAGTATAAAGAAGGGAAAAAGGGGTTATTGCATCGCCCACCAGGGCCATGGGTTACTCGGGACCAATCCCTGTTCTCTGGTCACAGGGGTATGTCACGGTAGTGGCCGTGGACTGGTTCTGTGGCCCTGGAGGGAATGCAATAAGAAAGGGAAAATATATAAAAGAGGTTTAAAAGTAAAATATAGTGTTTGTCACTGTGACGCCACTGGTGGTATGAGGCCAGTTGTGACTGCCGCTGCTAGTCTCAGCTCCGGGGGATGATGATGTATCACAGCAAGGTGATGAGTCCTCCACAGGCAGGGCTGGTTTATCTCCAGGGCCGGGGATAATAGTCTATTGTGGGGTAGTTGTGAGATGACTGTGGGGGTGCAACTTACACTTTCAACTGTATTTCTCCAACTTTCAACTCCTCAGATGCTTCTCAGATGCTGTGGTCTGTAATCAAGGATGCTTAATAAATCTCTCTCACATAAGTTTCAAGTTCAATTGAGTACTTTACTCACTGCTTTTGTTTTACACAGTCTCGGTTTTCCTGCAGTGAGCGGTACCGGTAGCCAATACAGCAGCTGAGATGGATCACCAAAAGCACCCCCTTCACCCCCTTTCTTAATCCTTTCGGGTCTCTCCTCAGAGCCGCTCACAACCTATGGGCCACCAGTGATGGACTATTTTGGGTATCCTTCCCTTGGATCCCTAGTCCTATGTGAGGCCTTTACTTTGGTGTGACAGTCAGTTTGGTTTCGGGCATAAAGACCCTTCACCACACTGGTTAATCTGTGGCCGGGGCGTATAGCAGCCAACCACTTTTACAGGGCCGGTACCCTGTCCGTCGACCCAGTCCCTCAGTGTCTCTGTAAGGCTGATCTTCCACCTTGAACTCCTTCTCCACTACACTTTTTCAGTAGCCTCGGACCTGGTCAGCCATACGATGACACCGGCCGCCGGGTCGAGGTTTTCCTCACTTGTTGTTACTGTCTTTCTCCTCAGTCACTCCCGTCCTCTGCTCCAGCTCCAACCCAGACTGAACTAACTGTCACTCTCTCCCTGAGGTAACTACTGTAGCTCCTTCCCCTTCCACAGGTATCTCCTCTACGCTCCACCCACCACTCAGCTTTCTCCCACCTCTCCCTTGCCTGGCATAAAGTCCTAGGTATAGGGATTCGGGAGCCTGTTCGGTGCTTGGGGTTGGGGTGAATGCCTTACCATCCTAGCTGCTGCTCTTTTCTGTGGCTACCAGTCCGCAGGGGTGCCACATTATCAGATTGAGAAATTGAAGGAACAGTCATGTTTGGTGCAGAAAGACAGATGATATAAGGTTGTTTCACAAAGACGTTGGGTGTTTAACCAACATTGATGCTGGTCTCAAAGCTGAGCTATGTGTGAGTGAGACAAGATGAGTTACTTCTTATATTTAAGAACTATTGGTATTTAAGGGAACATAGTGCTCCAGCAGGACAACAACCCAAAGCATATGTCAAGATTGGGGAAGAAATGATTCAATAACAATGAAGTAGAAGTGCTCGATTGCCCCCATAATACTCAGACCTTGACCCAATTGGACAGTTGTTTGTTGAATTGAAGTAAAAGCTGTATACATACCCAAGAGAGTCAAGCAGCATTGCACCAACATTGTGAACATGTTGAAGAGATCTGGGATCAGATTTTAGTCAAAACATACTTAAATCTGACCGAAAACATGCCCAGAAGGATTCAGGCAGTGTTGAAAATTTGCAAGATGGTAACAAATTAATAAAAATGTAAACATATTTTTAGGAGCAAAATAGTAACAATGCATTGACATGTCTAGAATCTGCATAACTAATAATATGCTAATTAGTTGCAAATCAAATTAGTATAAGATTGCCAAGATGATTGTCTATAAAATAAAGGCAGCCTAACACTCAAAGCTGTAGTGGATGGTGATATATGGAGCCAGAAAGTCAAAATTTAATGCACTGTTTCCTTTTGGATTATCAGTGAATATACACAATCCTTCTATAAGTTTGAAAACAGTGTATACAATGAGCACTACTACATACAGACAAATACACAACGCTAAATATACAGTGGGGTGAAGTAAGTATTAAACATGTTACCAATTTTCTAAGTACATTTATTTGTAAAGGTGTGCTAGTTACATGAATTTCTCACCAGATGTTGATAATAACCCACCTAATCTACACAGGTAAGGAAATCAAACCATAGATTTCCATAAAAATGTTTAATAATGAGAAATGACACAAGGAAAAAGTATTGAACACGCTTACTCAAATTTATTGAATACTTCATGCAAAACCCTTTGTTGATGACAGCTTCAATATGCCTCCTGCATGGAGACACTTGTCACATACATTGCTCAGGTGCAATTTAGGGCCATTCTACACAAACACTCCTCAAATCCTGAAGGTTCTGTTGTTCCCTCTATGAATTCTGAACTTTAGTTCTATCCATTAAATTTTTATTGCATTGAGGTCAGGTGATTGACAGGGCCAGTCTAGCAACTTTATTTTCTTTCTCTAAAACCAATTGAGACTTTCCTTAGCTGTGTGTTTGGGATCATTGTCTTGCTGAAATATCCACCCTTGTTTCATCTTCATCATTCTGGTAGATGGTAGTACATTGTTATCATGAATGTCTCGGTATATTTGTCCATTCAGCCTTCCTTGAATCATATGAAGCCCCATACAATGATGTTCCTGTTGAGCCCCAGTCCCTGGGGTACTCGGGTATCAGGCTCGGAGGGGTTAGCGGGGATGTCACGGGTGGCGGTGCCTGAGCCCGTTGCCTGGGTGACTCTTCAATAAGGGGGGTTATGTATAGGGGATAAGAGTTTGTTGTCTCGTGACGCCACCTGTAGTACCTGGTGATGGGTCACCAGCGCCGCCACAGACCTCCGGAGAGCGATGGTATTGCGGCAAGGATGGCAAAGCTCCCTACAGGGGGAGCTGATCCTCCGGGGCAGCGTTGCTGTAAGCAAGAAGGTTGAATTTGTCGGCACAAAGACACGGAGGCAAAGTCACTCTCCCGGGTACTTTACTGTAAACAGTCATCTGCATACAAGTCCACAGTTCAGCAAAAGTTGTTGAAGAAACAGGTAGCTCTACGGGTGGCTGCAAGTGGATGCCAGGTGGTATGGTGGTACCCGTGGTATGCCTTATTTGACGAACCCGTGTCCTTTCTTTCCTGCCTAGGATGAGTCTATACCCAATTACTCCTTGAAGGTAGTCTTGGGGCTCCCCTCCCTTGAAGTGAAGAAGCAGGCAGACCGCTCCGTCTGGCAAGGTGCCGCAGCCGATGAACAGACCACAGCAGTCATTTGATGACTTCAGAGGTGGACTCTGGCCATATCCTCGGGTCCGGCGTTCCCGTGGTGGACTGGGGAATTCCCTGGAGTATGGTCGCTCCACGCTGGGGTTACTCCTTTCTCTCTTGGGCCCAGACTCATGCGTCAGGAACCCTCTCTCAGGATCCCCTCAGGATCCCCTTTGATCTTTCCTCAGGATCAGCCTGGAGCTGTCCTGTTAGACCTCCCGACTCGCTCCACACTCCTCCTCTAATTAACTCCTCACTTCTCTTTGACTATGTCTCCCTCCCAGGAGTAACCTCCCACCACTACTCTAGTGTGGGAGTGCAGCAATGGGTCCCACCCACCAGCCCAGCATCCACCTGCAGTTGGGGAATATTACACCACTTTTACGAGTGCAATACCCTGGGGCGCCACATACCCCCCTTATGAAACATACTCGTCCTCGAGTATAGGCACCTGTTAACCGGGGAGTGAAAAGCATTTTATATTTTCAACAATATTAAAGGGTAAACTATTTACATTCAAGCATACTTCAGTTTTTTCCTATTTCTAGGAGGCACATTTTCTTGTAACGTTACACAACACATTTGCAGCAATTATTATAGACCACTCAGGTCCTCAGGTCACCCACTGGCCAATAATAATAATAATAAAGGTTTATTTATATAGCGCCAACATATTCCGCAGCGCTTTACAATGTAGGGTTAGAGCACAGAAAATATACAGCAAGCAATTAGAGTAGAGAACAAATAAAGTACAATAATTGGATACAAAACAAAAGCATAGAATCAATGTAAAGAAAAATACAATAAATAAAGCAAGAAATGAAGGTGACCCTGCTCAAAAGAGCTTACAATCTACAACGGGATAGGGGTTGCACAAGGTACAGGGGCTTATTGCACTGATGGTCCAGGCATCTTGAGGAAGTGGGGCATAGGACTAAGCTTACATGGATGGTCATTATACAGTCTGTGTAGACCTTTTTGGTTTGGTGGAGTTTGTAGAAGAGTAATGTCCAGAGGGATAGCCCATTCACTGTCTACAGTACAATGGACTTCTATTAGGGAGTATGATAGGCCGCCTTAAAAAGATGCGTTTTTAGGGATCGCCTGAAGCCATGCAAGTTGTGGATAGTCCTGATTTCTTGGGGTAAAGCATTCCAGAGTTTTGGTGC
>JARQOC010000003.1:579906721-579968727 GCA_033576535.1 Allobates femoralis
GCCATGCTGCCGGGTACAAAGGATCCTTCTCGTTCTGTTCTTCTCTTCTGGTTTGTCTCTTTATTCGGCAGCCACTCCTGGAGCACTTCCTGTGGGCCGCCCCCTGACTGATTGATGGCAATCGGGGCGGCCACAATTTCTTGTGCCTCCGTCTTGGCCCTCATTTTTCTAGGGGCTGAGGCACACCTCAGGGCCTACACATGGTGTTCAGTACATGGATACAGCGCCATCTTGGGTCCTCCTGCAGTGATGACGAGAACCCATTTTTGGCGCCAAGCAAAGGCGGGAGAAGTTAATATCAATGCAGTTCAAAAGTCCAAGGCACAGGGGGCGTGGCCTGGCCATGGGAGAGGACAGACGCTAAATCTGGAGCTTCTGATCCCCGGCCGACAAAAGGCCTTATATCCCTATCATAAGCCAAGTTGACTTCGCCATATGTCGGCGAAAAGATGGACCAACCGACCAGCTACCCCCAAAGGGCCCCCGGTCCAGTACTCCACCAGTATAACCAGATATCTCAGGAGCCGGAGACACCAGGACAGAGCGAAATCAAGATGGGGACCCCTCCCCCCAGGTCAGAGATCCTGGAAGCATGGCGGGAGGACGCGGAGCTGGTGCCCACGTGCAGGCGCTAAGTCCTGCACTGGTCCAACAGCTGCCTGTGTCAGCGGGAGGAGGCAGAATCCGTGGAGCGGCAGCAGGAGCAACTGCTGAATTGGCGGTGCCCGAGGGAAAAGAACATGGTGGAGAGTAGAGGAGGTGTAGGAGAAGCCTGCAAACAGGCGGCGAGCCCTGCAGTGGACTCGTCGCTTCCCAGGAGGCCGGCAGGGACAGAGACCTGACCGCAGTGGTGTGCATCGCTGCGGAATCTGCGGTGTCAGGTGAGGACTGTGATAAAGTTGAGATGCCTATTAATAACCCCCTCAGCCAGTGATCCGAAGTAGTGGAGGGGGTCAATGGAGGAACCAGGATCAGGGCACGTCTACCCTATCTGCTAAAGCTAGCCACCGTGAGCTACCGTTCAACAGTACCCTGATAGATGAGGGACTATATCTACTATGCATCACTCTACAACGACCCAGTATAGTTCTGACCCTGAACTTTAAAGACAAGCCTGGCATACACCCACAATGACGCCACAGTCTTACCGCACTTCACTGACTGATAATATGTCATCCACTGGGGCTCCCATTTATGGCACTGAAGATAATATACTAGTACAGAGGGGAAGCTCGGGTCGGTCATCTGTGGGGGTCCGAGGCTTCTGATCCTGTGCATGCGGATACCTCACAGGACTGCGGCACCCCTGGAGAAGAGATGTGGGATTCCTTTAGAGCTCGTATCTTAAATATTCCCACTAAAGAAGAGCTGGAAGACTTGTCGCCAGGTTGGAATCCTCATTTAAAAAAGAAGCGGGGGGCGCTGAGGGGAGAAGTCTCTACCCTTTCATCTAGAGTATCCCATACTGATTCCATCATAGAAAGTCTTTCACAGAGGGTCCAGATTTAGAAGATCAGTTGGGGCCCAGATCTCCAAATACGATAGCTTTTGGGACTCCATGGAAGACCTGGAGAATCGTGAACGGCGACAGAATATTAGAGTTCGGGGCCTACCTGAATCGGTCCGACTTGAGGAGCTAAATTCTACTCTACAAAATCTTTCCAACACCATCAGGAATGCTCCTCCTGAGACTGATATAGAGTTTGACAGGGCCCATAGATCGCTCGGTCCACCCCCACCAGACGGAGTGAGACCAAGGGACGTTATCTGTCGCCTTCATAGATTTTAAGTCAAAGAGGAAATTCTTAATCACTCCAGGAGAAATGATGATCTTAGCTATCAAGGTTTCCAGATACAGTTGATGGCGGACCTGTCTAGACGCACCCTCCAAAAGAGACGTGCCCTACGACGCTGCTGGATCTTCTGCGACAAGCCCAGATCCCATACTCCTGGGGTTATCCGTTTCGTCTACAGGTCAGGAAATCAGCGAGCTTTCCTATCCCATCCTAGAGAGCTTCAGGAATTCTTGACCCTATTAGACCTCATGGATCCTGGCCTGCGGTTCCCGGACTGGCCGAGCTCCCAGAATCCCGGATATCCTCCAATGCCACCGGCGCACAGAGACCTCAGCGTAGAGGGAGACGGAGTGGGGGTCAGAGTCGTAAACGGAGAAATAGCTGGGTCGACAGAGAAGAAGAAGGATGAGTCTTTCAATATCTGTTTTTTGGCTTGATTTTGACTCCTGTTTTTTTAATCCTTTTGGTTCGATTTACTGTCTTTTGATATGTAACCAAGGGTTTTTAATGTCCTTCTGTCAGTGATCTAAAAGGGACTTTTTCCCCTACAGTTTTAATATCTTAACATGTGATGTTTTTGTCTCATTTTACATGCCCCCTTTTTTTTACATGAGGTCCTCCCCTGTTTTCTCTCTTTTTTTTAATTCTATTCTTTTTGTAACACCTATACAGTGTTTATTGTGACATTTTCCTTTGACTTGGTGTCTCCACCTGGGGTACTACACTCCGAGTTTTGAGTGTAGTATATCTGTATAAGTCTATGCCCCATAACATTCGCAATTGTAATTGTTTTCTCAAAACCTTTTTTTACCTGCCCAGGGTAGTCTCCCCTTCTCCCTTTTTTTTTTTCTCTCTCAGTCTCAGTTACTTGAAAGAAGAACCTCTTCACAAACTCAAATTTATTCGCCTTGATTCTCCTAAATAATGGGTTCTTTCAAACTGGGATCTCTCAATGTGAGAGATTTTAATACACCGCAAAAGGGAGCGCAAGTGCTAAAAGACATACACAGACAAGGGGTACATGTCATACTCCTTCAGGAAACACATTTTAAATCTAACCACGTACCAACCATTGGGGGCAAATACTACAATAGTTGGAACATAATACGAATCCCGAATCCAGAACGAAAAGTATCTATTGCGATCCACAAAAGTATGAACCTTACTATAGTTGACTCAGTGATAGACGAAGGGGGCCGATATATATTTCTGAAGGTAAAAGTAGCCGGGAAAAGGAATGACCATTGTAAATTGGTACCTCCCGAACAGGGAACAAACTAGAGTATGCAGATCTCTCCTGTTAAAACTAGCTCAATTCGCAGAGGGGCAAGTCATTGTTGTAGGTGACTTTAACTTTATTTTTGACCCCACAGCGGATTCCTCATCTGGTCGGGGAGTGGTCCCATGGAGGCGAGAAGGCGTTGCAGAAACTCCTCCTCCAGCTTCAGCTGACTGATGTGTGGAGAGTCCTCAACCCCAATTTTAGGGATTTTACCTTCTTCTCTAGGACCCACAGCTCATACAGCAGAATTGACCTGTTTTTGGTCAGTCACAGAATTCTTTCGTGGCAGCCTGAGGCCACGATAGGTAATATTCTCCTGTCTGATCATACCCTTATTTATTTTCCTTGAAAGTCCCCGGGCTTTCGGAGAGGAAAGGGGTCTTGGAGATTAAACAGCAACCTCTTACAAAATGCAGCCTGTCTGGAGGATTTGAAATCAGATATAGACATCTTTATACAGTCTCATGAGTCAGACGGTACGCCCCAAACTTTTAAATGGTAGGCACTAAAGTGCGTCATGAGAGGCACATTAATCAAACACGGGGCCAGACTAAAAAGAGTTCAGAATGATAAAATTAACCATTTGCTGACTCAGATCAAGATTTTGGAATTTAGACATAAAAGAACAAATTCCCACGACCTACTGCTTGAACTCTCCACTAAACGTCTTGAACTTAAGAGATTCTAGATAGTCAATTCCTGAGAGAAAGAGAGCGTACAGCGGGATTTTTTTATAAAAAGGCCAATGTAGGCGGCCGTCCTGTGGCGAGATTGCTACACCCATGGGTGGGACACACTTTTATTCCTTCTATTAAGACGGAGCTGGAAAAGCAGTCCACAACAATGAGGAGATTACTGGAGTTTCCAAAGTTTTTATAAAGACCTTTATAATTTAAAGGGGAAGTTCTCAGATATGGACCCTTCCGCGCTGAGAACAAAAATTAGGGAATATATCAAAAAGATCGATGTCCCATCTCTGTCAGAATCCGATTTGTTGAATTTGGAATCAGACATAACTGCAGAGGAGCTGTCAGATGTGATCAAGGCCACCCCTACATCTAAATGCGCCTGTCCTGACGGTTTCTTATCCATTTTTTATAAATCGTTATCAGATAGTTTGTTGCCCCAAATGCTACTGGCCTTCAAACGGTTATGGAGGGAGGTTGTTTTGCTCTCCAGGCTCTGGAGACACATATTTGTGTGATCCCGAAGCCGAATAAGGACCCTTTGTTGGCGGCAAGCTATAGACCGATCTCTTCAATAAATGTGGATGTTAAGATCTTTGCAAAAATCCTTGCAGACAGACTATCTAAGATTTTACCCTCCATCATTAACTTGAACCAGGTGGGCTTTGTCAAGGGCCGAGAGGCACGGGACGATATCATTAGATCCCTTTTAATTATTGACAGGGCTAAGGTATGGAAGTCCCCTCTTTGTCTTCTGTCAGTTGATGCAGAAAAGGCCTTTGACGGAGTCCACTGGGGGTTCTTATGGGAGGCTCTTGAGCACATTGGACTACAACAAAAGTTTTGGAATGGAATTATGTCCCTGTACTCGAATCCCTCTGCCAGGGTTAGAGTTAACAGATCTTTGTCTGACCAATTTTGTATTCGAAATGGGACCCGTCAGGGATGTCCATTATCCCCCTTGTTGTACGTCATAGTAATTGAACATCTGGCTAAAGCTATCAGAGACAATGACGATATCAAGGGATTTCAGGTGGGCAACTCCGTCCAGAAGACGGCCCTGTTTGCAGATGACGTTCTTCTTTATGTCTCTCAGCCTATTACTTCCTTCCCGGTTCTGTTACGGGAGTTTGACACTTTTGGGGCATTTACCAATTTTAAGGTGAATTATTCTAAAACAGAGGTGATGAACATTTCCCTTCCCCCGCCAGTTGTGGCCTCCCTGACGTCGGCCTTCTCTTTTCGTTGGAAACAGGGCCAGATCTCCTATTTAGGGGTAAACCTCCCCGGTGATTTACATAGACTTTTGCTCTGAACCATTTACTCATTCTAGACAAAATAGTGACCCTATTAAATTCTTATAGGCTTTTGAAACTCTCCTGGCTGGGCCGAATACATGCCATTAAAATGGGCATCTTGCCAAGGTTTCTATATATATTCCAATCAGTACCCATCTGGCCACAAAAAAACTTTTTTACAAAAATTTGATCTTTGCTCTCTAGTTTCATTTGGAAGGGAAAGAAACCAAGGGTGGTTTTGAGACCTTATCGGCGCCTCGTCGTTACGGGGGAGTGGGTCTTCCAGACCGCCACAAATATTGCCAGGCTGCCATCTTGGTTAGACTTTTTGACTGGAATTATAGGGAGGCTTCTAAGAAATGGGTCCAGATTGAGCAAGATGGGATAGACATTCCTCTCCGATACTTACAATGGATCCCCAGACATTCCATTAAAGATCACGAGAATATTGGATTCCTTGCCTTGGAAACTCTAAAGGCATGGAAGTCTTTGTCGCGGTAATCCAGATCCTCAGGCTATGAGTCCATTGACTCCCATTTTTCACAATCCAGCTTTCTCCCAAGGCTTCAATAGACAGTACTTTTTGGGTTAGCGTTTCAATGATGATACTCGTATCGAGAATATCCTACAACAAGGTGAGCTTCCCACATTTAACGTTCTTCAAAGTAATACCGCCGGGGCAAAATTAAACTGGTGGGAATATCTCCAGCTTCGCTCTTTCCTAAAGACGGTCAAACTGTCTGGGGGCCCTGAGCTTCGCCTCTCACCGTTAGAGGCTATTTTTTCTTGTGAGTCTCCGCCCGATCGAGGTATTTCTGCCATTCACCAAATCCTGTCGGCGAGGTATAATAATGTCAAACATAAATACCAGGTTAGCTGGGAGAAAGAGTTGGGTGGGCCCATCTCCTGTGAAGAATGGAAGAGGTGCTTTCTTATGACGCACAAGTTGCCCGGCTCATGCGACGCTCAGAAAAAGAGCTATAAAATACTATTCAGATGGTATATCACTCCAGACAGGCTGCATAAATTCTCCTATGCTGACTCTGGGCTTTGCTGGAGAAGTGGATCCGAAGAGGGTACGATGCTACATATTTGGTGGGACTGTTCCCTGATCAGAGAGTGCTGGGAGAAGGTCTTTCGTAATTATAGGCTGGTTACAGGTAAACAAGTAACGGGAGCTCCTGAGTTGGCCTTGCTCTCTTTGTTGCCTGGTTCTGTGAGGGCCCAAAAGAAGGATATTTTGAGATTCTGCCTTTCGGCTGCTAGAGCAGTGATTCCTCGACACTGGAAGAATACGGAACCCTGTTCCATCATCGAATGGTTCTCGGAGATGGAATTGTATTATAGAATGGAAGAGATGGCGGCTGGACTATCTCAGACTCTACCCTCTTTCTCTGTCACTTGGTCTGAATGGATCATTTTTAAAGACTCCAACAACTATGAGCTGTTACTCTCTTAACTGGAGCCTGGATCTTTCCCCCAAGCCTTCTATGGTAACTCATACGTTCGACTTTCCTTGGTTTCTCTGACAGGTATATGAGATCAGTAAATATACTGTTCCTTCTCTCTCCTCCCCCCCCTTTTTTTTTTTTTCTTTTCTATTTCTCCTCTTTCTCTTCTACCCCTCCCTTCCCACTCCCCCCTGGGCGGATTTTTGGTCATTGGTCCGGTTGGAGATAGGCATGACCATTATATACCTTTTTTGTTAAAACTAAAAAAAAAAAATTTTTCTGCATTTCAACACTCTGACCTTAATTTCACGCTTGTTGAAAATACATGTGAATGTATTCTTTTGTTATATTTCCAAATTATTTCTAACTTTTCTTTGAGTCTAGGATTATAATCAAAACATACTATGTACTTTAACTCATAGATTGTGTCATGTACTTTATAACACTAACGTGTTCTTGATTTTTGAGTGTATTTTGTTTGTTATTTAAACGATATATACCTTTGTTTAATAAAAACATATTTACAAAAAATAAAAATCCAAGACACACAGTACCCGGTAACACCAGGTACGAGATCCTGTGAGCGCCAGAAATATATGTCGAGCTCCAGGCCCTGGGGTACTCGGGATCAGGCTTGAAGGGGTTTGCGGGGATGTCACGGGTGGCGATGCCTGAGCACGTGGCCTGGGTGACACTTCAATAGGGGGGTTATGTACAGGGGATAAGAGTTTGTTGTCTGTGACGCCACCTGTAGTACCTGGTGATGGGTCACCAGCGCCGCCACAGACCTCCGCAGAGCGATGGTATTGCGGCAAGGATGGCAAAGCTCCCTACAGGTGGAGCTGATCCTCTGGGGCAGTGTTGCTGTAAGCAAGAAGGTTGAATTTGTTGGCACAAAGACACGGAGGCAAAGTCACTCTCCCGGGTACTTTACTGTAAACATTCATCTGCATACAAGTCCACAGTTCAGCAAAAGTTGTTGAAGAAACAGGTAGCTCTACGGGTGGCTGCAAGTGGATGCCAGGTGGTATGGTCGTACCCGTGGTATGCCTTAGTTGACAAAACCTGTGTCCTTTCTTCCCCGCCTTGGATGCGTCTATACCTAATTGCTCCTTGAAGTAGTCTTGGGGCTCCCCTCCCTCGAAGTGAAGAAGCAGGCAGACCGCTCCATCTGGCAGGGTGCCGCAGCCGGTGAACAGACCGCAGCAGCCGGTTGATGACTTCAGAGGTGCTCTCAGGCCGTATCCTCGGGTCCGGCGTTCCCGTGGTTGACTGGGGAATTCCCTGGAGTATGGTCGCTCCACGCTGGGGTTTCTCCTTTTCTCTTGGGCCCAGACTCACATGTCAGGCACCCTCTCTCAGGATCCCATCAGGATCCCCTTTCATCTTTCCTCAGGATCAGCCTGGAGCTGTCCTGTTAGACCTCCCAACTCGCTCCACACTCCTCCTCCAACTAACTCCTCACTTCTCTTTGACTCCCTCTAGAGGTGACTATGTCTCCCTCCCAGGAGTAACCTCCCACCACTACTCTAGTGTGGGAGTGCAGGAATGGGTCCCACCCAACAGCCCAGCATCCACCTGCAGTTGGGAAGATTACCTCACTTTTACGAGTGCAATACCCCAGTGTGACGCTTGACCATGTGGGGCACCACATTCCACCTCCAAGTGTCAACTCTGATATGGTGTTTTTGGGGTGATATGTTTTAGGCCTCCAAACTTGGTGCATATTATGGCATGAAAAAGTGCAATTTTGGCCTCATATGACTAGAATATAATCCATCAGTATTTCACATTTGTGTAAATTTTATTGAGTAAACTTGAGCATGCTTTTTGTGCAGGAATGGAATTTTCCATGATGACCTTACATACAAGCCATGGAGGTTGAGTGTATTACTTATTGTTTTCTTTGAAACAATTGTACCTGCTGATTCCAGGTCTTTCTGTAGCTCTCCCAGGTAGTTCTCGGCTCTAGGAAAACTCTTCTGATAATTCTTTCACTTCTCTGTCGGAAATCTTACTGGAAGCACCTGGTCGTGGCCATTTTATGGTGAAATGATGTTCTTTCTACCTCTGAATTATGACACCAACAGTGTCATGACTTTCCATGGCTTATTGCACTTCTCTTTCTTCATGTGTTCAATACCTTTCCCTTGTGTCATTTCTCATTATTACAATGTTGATTGCTCTCAGTGGGAGAAACAAGATAATAATCTTGTAGTTGTGATACACTTTAATCGATAACAAAAATAAAATAAGTGATGTTCAAAGGCGAGCTTATTTTATTTTTGTTAGCCATTAAAACGTATCACAACTACAAGATCATTATCTTGTTTCTCCCACTGACAGCAATCAACATTTTCTCAACTGGCTAAGGCCCCCTTCACATCAGAGGTAAACGCTGATTGTGGCAGTTGTGGTGAAAAAAACGCAACTGCTGCGGTTACCGCATAACGGCCGCACTTGTGGTTCACCTGCGGCAAGCCCCATGCAATGTCTATGGGGCTTGCGGTAGGTGTGCGGCAAGTGCAGTTTCGGCACTTGCGGCAGATGCGGCTGCGAAAAAAACGGTCATAAGTATTCAGACCCTTTGCTCTGCATTGAGTAGAAGGAAACTTTTGAGCTAGTACAGTCATGAGTCTTCTTGGGAATGATGCAACAAGTTTGTCTCACCTGGATTTGGGGAATCCTCTGCCATTCTTCATTGCAGATCCTTTCAAGTTCCATCAGGTTGGATGGTGAACATTGGTGGACAGCCATTTTCAGGTCTCTCCAGAGATGCTGAATTTGGTTTAGGTCATGGCTCTGGCTGGGCCAGTCAAAATGATCACAGAGTTGTTCTGAAGCCACTCCTTTGTTGTTTTAGCTGCATGCTTAGGGTCATTGTCTTGTTGAAAGGTGAACCTTTGCCCAAGTCTGACGTCCAGAGCACTCATGGAAGAGGTTTTTATCCAGGATATCTCTGTACTTTGCTGCATTAATTTTTTCCTTCAATTGCAACTAGTCCATGCAGCGTAAAAACACCCCCATAGCTTGTGCTGCCACCACCATGTTTCACTGTTGGGATTGTACTGGGCAAGTGATGATCAGTGCCTGGTTTACTCCACACATACTGCTTAGAATTATCAACACATAGTTATATCTCTGTCCCATCAGACCAGAGAATATATAGTCTGGGTGTCCTTCATGTTTTTTTGCAAACTTTGTGGGGGTTTTCATATGTCTTGCACTGAAGAGAGGCTTCCTCTGGCCGCTCTGCCATAAAGGCCCGACTTTTGGAGGGCTACAGTATAGTTGACTTTGTGGAACTTTCTCCCATCTCCCTACTGCATCTCTGGCGCTCAGCCACAGTGATCTTGGGGTACTTCTTTACCTCTCTCACCAAGGCTCTTTTCCCATGATGTTTCAGTTTGGCTTGACGCACATGTCTAGGAAGACTTCTGGTGGTCCAAAATGTCTTCCATTTAAGGATTATGGAGGCCACTGTGCTTCTAGGAACCTTGACTACTGCAGAAATTCTTTTATAATCTTGGCCAGATCTGTGCCTTGGCCAGATCTGTCTCTCAGCTCCTTAGGCAGTTCCTTTGACCTCATTATTCTCATTTGGTCTGACATGCACTGTGAGCAGTGAGGTCTTATATAGACAGGTGTGTGCCTTTCCAAATCAAGTCCTATCAGTTTAATTAAACACCGGTGGACCCCAATGAAGGAGTAGAACCATCTCAAGGAGGATCACAAGGACATGGACAGCATGTGACTTTAATATGACTGCCTAAGCAAAAGGTCCGAATACTTTTGGCCATGTGATATTTCAGTTTTTCTCGTTTAATAAATTTGCAAAAATTTCTACATTTGTTTTTTTCAGTCAAGATGGGGTGCAGAGTGTACATTAATGAGAAAAAAAATGAACTTTTTTGACTTTACCAAATGGCTGCAATGAAACAAAGAGTGAACATTTTAAAGGGGTCTGAATACTTTCCGTATGCACTGTAATGGATAATTTGCGGTGAGGCTGGCGACCCTTGATTTTGTCAACATGCAGGGCAATGGGTTCTTCGGTGCACTTCAGTGCGACCTAATGCTGGAAAAGCACGGTTTAATCCAGACAGTGCAGGACCCAAGGTTAAAAAAGGGTTAAAAGTCTTTAGCCATCTAGCCTGTAGAAGCCTATTGAAAAATCCTAGGCATTAGGTCTGGCTGTAAGCCTTGAAATGAATAAGATGAAGAGAAGGATGACATCATGTGAGGAGGAGACCCCTCACATGAGGTCTGCTCTTGGTCACATCTTATACCAGACTCCCCATGGGACTTTCCAGATCTCTGTCTTGTCTTCCAGAGACTGGAAGTAGCTCCTCCTATTCAATCTTGATGACAGGATCACTGACCAATAGGATCTATGGTCAACTCTGTATCAGATTGTACATTGAGAAAGTTTAATATAAATAATACTGTTCACCAGCAGATTGTGCTGCAACACAATAAATGAAAAGTGATCTTAATAGAACTGAAAAATATTAGTAAGTTTTAGATTCATTTAAACCATGTAACAGTAGAGTGACAGCTGAGGATTGAGTTGCAGTGTACAGACTCTACTCACGGTCCAGGGGTACTTATAGGGCCAGACATAATTTGCACCGGGTCACTACAGGGGCATTGACTGCAATGATATACGTAGATCTGACTCACTACTCCAGTTGATTGTGATTGAACCTTGTAACTCCTTCTTGGGTGAACAGGTGCCTCCCTGAAGACTGCATGCAGGTAAGTTTCACACTAAGCCATATTAGAAGCCACGGCATCACTCCAAGTATCGTGACCAGGTGACTGGAGCGTTATTGCGCAAAGTTACAAACAAACAGGCAAGGGCCACGTGGCCTTACAGAGAGGGGAGGAAGACGACAGCTTGGGGGATGGACAATGCACTTACCAACACTTCCTCAGGTGCAGTTTGTTTGTAACTTCATGCAATAATGCTCCAGTCACCTGGCCAGGATACTCGGAGTGCTGCTGTGGCTTCTTCTATTGGCTCATGCATTAGGCTAAATTCTTACGTGCATTGGGACTTCTGATTATTAGGGTTATGTTGTAATGTCTGTCATTCTGATCAGAAGAATAGCTCTGTATGCAGCCAAATTCCGACCATCACATCTTTGTCAATTATAAAGAAAATATGTAAACAAACAGCACATACGTTACCTATGCACCAACCTCATAAACATAATACACTAAATTAACAAACCACACACACACATACTCCTCAACATTGAAATTGTATCACTAAGGAGAAAAGGGGTTGTATTATGGAAATCACAGGATCAATGGACATGTTAAGGATGAGAAAATGGAAACAAATTTTCAAAACAACTAGATTCAGTCAGTGTCGTGTATGATCATCATGTGCATTAATTTGTGTGCTTACACGCCTTGACATGTATCAGTAAGGTTATTAATGGTTATTTGAGCAATGTTCTCAAATGCTCTTTGACAACAAAAATCATTAAGGTCTACTGCTGCGCTCATTGCTAATGTTGACCAATGACATCCCAAGTGTTTCTTATGGGACACAAGTTTGAAGACGTTTCAGGCCATGGTAGCACATTTAGGCCACAAAGACTCCTCAAAGTAACACAAGCAACTTGTGGCCTGGCTTTTTCATATTGAATAACAGTTCTTGGTATACTTTGAAGAAACATTGTACAACTAATTCCATGACCAAATCAATGTAACACTGAGCTGTTAATGTAGCTGGATTTAAGACTACAGGGATCTGACTAAAGTGCATTATGCTGCCCTAAACCATAACTCCAATTGTAGGACCTTTGTTACCTTTCTTTATGAAGGCCTCTTTATTGCATTGCCCAGTGGATCTCCAGACCAATCTCCAGCTATTCATATGTACAAGATAAAAGTGAAAATAGACCTCCATTCGACCTCCATTGCTCCATTCCTTCCTCCAGTCTGCATATGGAGACCACATGGACAATGCAAAAAAGAAGCCTTCATGAGAGAACAGTACAATTGTTTTGATCCAGAGATTTTATTATAGGGTGGAATAATGTTCATTAACTGGACCCCTCTTATCTTCATTTCAGGAGGTATACTAACAGCTTAGCATTCTAGTGGTTGTCACTCTTCCCCCAATTAGTTGTAGCCCATTCTTCTTTCAGTCATATGACTGCATCTTGTGCAGAAACAGAAAAGACGTGGCACATAAGGGAGGAACACCACAAGAGTTGAAAAGTGTATAAAAGGAAAAACTTTATTTTGCACAATGCGGGGAAGAATAAAAACATTTAAAACCATGGGACGCTCCCATGATCATGAACTGCATATAGAACAATCACAGTGTAATGGATGCCCTCCACACCTTTCGGGTGGGCTGTCCTCTTAATTGTCTGCCGCCAAATTGATGCTTTGTCTAAGTGTGTGCACGCCACCGTACGAACCACGCTGACAATAAGTCAAAGTAGAGCTTAATGACAAAGACCTTTATTAAGGGAGGGGTTAACAGTTTTATACAGCTCCTTAAAGGGATATTAAAAGGGGTGTACTAGGGGTTATTGCATCATATTATGCTGAATCTACATTTTATTCTGAAAAACATTCAATTCATATAGTGTGTGTTAGTTAGCATTCTAGCCTTGGATTAGTAGAGTCAGTCCGGGAACATCTTGATAAGAACTGCCTAAGCACTGCTACATAATCTTGAGACAGAAGAATTTCCAGAGGAGGGGAGGAAGGGGTGAGAAGAATAGGAGCAAAGGTTTAAACCTAACATGCTGTTAGCACACTGCAAGATTTCTGAATGACTTCTATAAGAGTTAAATAGGTTATTAACTATTTATTGCCATGACAACAGGAGTATGTACTATGGCAATATTATAATGGAGTACCTGACACATGTGTAATTATAGGCATACAGTATATAAAATAATCACATATGGACCAAGGATTAATGGTCAATCATTAATAACAGTATGAAACATATACACAGTGTGAACAAAAACCCATATGCCAGATCCCCTATAAAGACCCAGGCCTGAGGGGAGGAGTCAGTTAGTTCCAGTCAGTCAGTCAGTGAGTCTGCAGAGAAGAGAAAAGTTAGTGCTGAAGAAGCTGGTTGCTGAGACCAAGCTAGGCCCAGAACCCGGAAACCTGACCCAGTTGTGCAGCGCCCTAGAGAGAGGGACGGAGGCCAGTGGAAGATGTAGGAAGACAGAAGAAGGGAACATATCGGAGATCCCTTTAGCCCACCCTGACACCGGAGTCCGAAACTGTTATTCATCTAGTGGTAGCAGAGAAAGCCCGGACCGACCAGGAGGATTTAGCCCACCTTAAGTAAAAGAAAGCAATGATACCAAACCTGGCCAAGCATAGGACCCAGGGGCCCAAGAAGAGAATAGGGATCCCCACAGAAAGGTTCTTATTGTCAGTTGTGGAGTAGCATCCTGAGAGGGAGAAGAAGAAAGAGCGGCAGGTTCAGCTCCAGGCAGAACTTACCCCAATTACCGCACACACTAATAGAGGAGGTCTCGCAACTCTCCAAGGTGGATGTCCAAAACTGCACCGATACCCTGGTTACCCTCCTGGATCGTGCCTGTTACCGAACATCAGTAAAAAGGTACCGAAACAGAAACTATTGTGTGTGTGTGTGTACCTGCTTCACCGCCGCCTGCAGCGTTCACAGTAGAACCGCTACTACTACTCCCCTCATCCACCCCGATGCCCTGAGGTAAAGCTCCACCTGTGGGGAGCTGTACTATCAAAGCTGCATTCCCATCACCTCAGCGGCCAGCTGCAGCGCTGGTAACTCTATTACCAGGTACCACAGGTGGCGTCACGTTACAAATCCCCCATCATCATCACCCCCACTCCGCCACTGAGGGTCCAGGGCACGGAATCGGTAACCGACCAGCAGTGATCTCCACCGAAGTAACCCCCTGTCCCGGCATCCAAGTACCCCCTACCCTGTCGATCAGATCAGTGAGCACCCCTCATGCCCATTATATTGTGGTGCGCCTATAACCCCCCTTACCTTGTCATATGACTGCACCTTCACTTTCTTGCACATGTGAAGGAGTATTACATGTACATTTATTACATGCTATGTTCGCTGTAAAATATTTTTCCCAATGTAACAGACATCATTGATTGCACATCATAATTGGATTTGTTTAATGATCTGAGTGTCTGTGCTTGCTCAGCAGTAGATGTGTATATGCTCAATAAATTGCATACAGTAAGCTTTGGACATATTAGTGGATGTGTAGTACTCAGCCTATCCTGTAGCTACTAATATCAAGTGCCTTTGGAAGAGAGTCTGAGACCTAGCAAGTAGTAAAAATCAGAATAAAAAAACTGTATAATGTACATTTGCTATCATACAACTACAAATATCAGACCTTTTTTTTTTTTTACATTTTTTCTGGAGCCAGGAAAACCTTTTAAAATCAGTTGCTAAAGGAGGTAGAAACATTTATTTTACTAAAAGGGTAAGGTGCACTTACACTGCAGTAATATCATGAAATGAACGTTCTCAGTGTTCGTTTCAAAATAATCATGCAATCTAAACAGGTTGCCGATCACCCGATGAATGATCAAAATTTTAGTTTAGGGTCATTCCATGTCAAGTGAACCAATGATTATTACCTCTATATTTTTAATTCCTTTGAGATTTTGTTATTTGATAATAGCATGTCAGACAATGCAAAATGTGAAGAGAAAAATTTTTTAAAAAATTTATTTTTTTTTTAAATGATTTTCAAAGTTCGGAAAAAGTGTGAATTTCGCTGTTGCCTGCCTTTACGTTTCTCCTCATAACTAAGGCTAGGAATAAGATAGAGAGACAAAATAAACACCATTCTACTCAGAACTATACAAGCTTTCACCAGATATGTCACAAGAGGATCTTTGTTAATATTTTACCCATGTGATCGCAAGCGCAAAACTTTAAAACGTATTTCCGAAAAATCAGCGCGCTTTAAATATTTCAAAAACTGCCCATGTGTCTGCTTTGCTCTTAGCCACATCTGTACCAAATTTCAAGTTGGGATCGCAATGGGATCATATTTTAACATATTTTACTATTAATAGCGTCAATGGGTCATTCCATATCAAGTGATCTAAATATGAATATTTTTTTTTACCTGACGTCTTTAGATTTTTTTTTTTTTTTCCTTTATGAAGTACTACTTTAGTTAATTACAAATTAAAAGTTTGGAATTTTTTTCTTCATCAGTTAATTTTTTACAGATTTTTAAAGTTTAAAAAAAGGGTGAATTTTGGCCTGGTACGACTTTAAATTTTTTTATCTCGGGCTAGAAATAAGATAGAGAAACAAAATAAACACCATTCTACTCAGAACTGTCCAGGCTTTCACCAGATATGTCACAAGAGTATATTTGTTAATTTTAATTTTTTACCTATGCGAATGCAAACGCAACATTTTGAAACGCATTTCCGAAAAAAACATTTTAATAAAAATTTTCCAAAACTGCCCATGTGTCTTTTATGCTCTTAGCCACATCTGTACCAAATTTCAAGTTGGGATCGTGATGGGATCATATTTTAAAATATTTAACTATGGTTAATCTCATTTTTATTAAATTTTGAAAAAACATATGAAAGACATACATTCAATCTTTTAACAAAATCTTGAGACATATAAAATATACAAAAAGAGAATTCACAAAGTTATTAGTAACTTTAAGATAAGCTGCAAATTTACTTTTGCGCTTATCTCTGGTGCAATATATACTACAATCTAAATATAATTCCAAACACTCAAGTATACAACCTTTCTCAGGGTTTTGAGATGTTCTGATGTCAAGGGGACAAGCAGCCCCAGCAGAATGATTTTTATTACTTGGCCCCTTCTAACAGGTTGACCACGTAAGTGGGTCATTACCCGTTGAGGCCTAGTTGGAATAGTCTAGCGACTGGTGTACTGGAAAGGAAGGCCGAAATATTAATGATCTACTCACAGCTCAGAGTTTTCGATACCTGTCTAATGTTCACTAGAATTCTGAAGGTATAGGCGTAGAAAGGAAATACCTAGACTGAATGTATCAGATGGGAAGAAAAGAGAGATAGAAAAGAAGAGAGAGAGAGAAGAGAAACAAAAACCATTAGAAAAAGTTATACTGGGAAAGAAAAGCCACGTAAGAAAAAAAGAAAAAAAGGAGGGGGGGGGATGGGTGAGGTATGGGAAGGAGAAAGGGTACTCATCCCACTGGCTCCCCATCAGCCAGAGGTCGAGCCATATTATCTGTGCTGGAAAAGATACTCCTAAATTCTGCAGAGTCGTGAAAAAGAATCCATTCAACCCAAATCCCTAAGAATTTGTTCCGAGATCCCGACGCATCAGCTGCGAGCTCCTCCATTCGATATATGTCCATCAATTCTTTGAACCAATCAAGTAGAGATGGAGCCTGGCTTGATTTCCAGAACCTCGGGATCACAGCACGAGCAGCCGAGATGCAAAAGCGGAGAATATCCCTCTTCTGTAGCCCAATAGGACCTGGAAAAATGGATAACATTGCCGATTCTGGGCAGCATTCGGCTTGTTTACCTGTTATCCGGGCGTATGCATTGAAAACCTCAGACCAGAACCGCCGGATTTCCCCACAACTCCACCAAATGTGTATCATTGTACCCTTCTCTTCCTCACAGCGCCAGCAGGTATCAGGGGTTCCAGGGAACATGTTCCGGAGTGTCGTCGGGCACAAGTACCATCTAGTGAGCAGCTTATAGCTTCTTTCTTGTGCAGAACAAGCGCTAGCTAGTGAGTGAGTAAATATAAAGCATTTCTGCCAATTAGCTTCTGAAATGCTACACCCCAATTCCCTCTCCCAAGCACGTTGGAAGTAAAGGGTGCCCTGCTCTCTCATGGACCCTAAGGCCTGGTATAGAAATGATATTTTGCGCCTCGGTGGAGCCTCCAGTTGGAATAACCTCTCCAATACGTTGGGCGTCAATCTTACCCTGCAAGAGTGGTCAGCTGAATATAATTATGCTCTGTATTGGAGAAATTCAAATCACTTAAGAGGTCTCGTAGGTTCTTTGAGTTGTAGCTCTGCCATCGGGGGCAAACCACCACTGGACAGAGTCTGTCCTACTCGGGTGTCATCCACAATCCGCCAACATAAAAATCTCTGCCTGTCAAATCTGGGTGGGAAAGATGGGTTGGAAAAAAGGGGAGTCAAAGGGCTAAGTCTGTCGTTTAAGCGGAGGGTTTTCGTCACTAGGTGCCATACCTTCAAGGTGTTTCTGGTCATGTCTGTCAAAGATACTAGGTCTGTGGAGTCTTTAGGGGAAATCCAAAGCAGGTGTTTCAGCGGAATCCCCAAACCCTCTTGCTCCACCCCTACCCATTTCTTGGAGGACGCATGATAATGCCAATCTAGAGCTCTAACAAGAGAGGAAGCCTCAAAGTACGCTCGTATGTTGGGTAGTCCAACCCCTCCTCTGGTCTCGGGCAAGGATAGGATATTCATTCGCAATCTGGACCTGTTGCCCCCCCAGACAAATCTAAGGATCATAGATTGCATTTTGGAGAGGAAACCTCTATCCAATAGAACAGGAACTGTCTGAAAAGTATATAAGAGTCGGGGCAAGACATCCATCTTGACTACGTTTATTCTCCCGAACCAGGATAGCTTTAATTGTCTATAGGAGGTAAATGCCGATTCCGCGTTAGTCAAAAGGGGTTGATAATTTAAATTGAATATTTGTTTAAGATCTTTTGGTATAAGGACTCCCAAGTACTTAATGGCTTCTACTTTCCATTTAAATGGGAACTGTTTAGATAGATGAGAAACCAATTCTCCAGGCAAAGAAATATTGAGTGCCTCGGTTTTGGAGCAATTCACTTTAAAGTTGCTCAATTTTCCGAACCGTTCAAACTCCATTAAGACCGAAGGGATGGAGACCAGGGGCTGGGAGCTGTAAAGTAGCAGGTCATCTGCAAATAAGGCTAATTTGTGATGACTCTGTCCCAGCTTGACCCCATGGACGCATTCATTGGACCTAAGTGCAAAATATTTAACTATTATAGTGTCAATTCAAAAGTCACCAAGAACACAATCAGTCATTTTTTCACAATTGCCTGTCAATAGTTTGAATTTGATATAAAGAAACATAGTCTTGTAACATCTCAAATGAAAGCTGTTACCGTTCTGAGTAAAATGACGCCTCTCCCACTTCATTATCTTATTTCTAGCCTGAGATAAAAAAATGTAAAGTCGTACCAGGCCAAAATTCACCCTTTTTTTAAACTTTAAAAATCTGTAAAAAATTAACTGATGAAGAAAAAAATTCCAAACTTTTAATTTGTAATTAACTAAAGTAGTACTTCATAAAGGAAAAAAAAAAAAAAAATCTAAAGACGTCAGGTAAAAAAAAATATTCATATTTAGATCACTTGATATGGAATGACCCATTGACGCTCTTACTAGTAAAATATGTTAAAATATGATCCCATTGCGATCCCAACTTGAAATTTGGTACATATGTGGCTAAGAGCACAGCAGACACATGGGCAGTTTTTGAAATATTTAAAGCGCGCCCGATTTTTCGGAAATGCGTTTTAAAGTTTTGCGCTTGCGATCACATGGGTAAAATATTAACAAATATCCTCTTGTGACATATCTGATGAAAGCCTGGATAGTTCTGAGTAGATTGGTGTTTATTTTGTTTCTCTATCTTATTTCTAGCCCGAGATATGATAGAAAATGTAAAGCCATACCAGGCCAAAATTCGCACTTTTTTAAAACTTTAAAAATCTGTAAAAAATTAACAGATAAAGAAAAAAATTCAAAACTTTTTTTTTGTAATTAGATAAAGTTGTTCTTCAGATAGAAATTTTTTTTTAAAAATCTGAGGACGTCAGGGAAAAAAAATATTCATTTTTGGATCACTTGACATGGAATGACCCTTTATTGAGTAAAATAATGTCTTGATTTCCCAAAAAATCATTGTTGCCAGCAGCACACCATCTTGTGTAAGCAGGAACTGTGCTGAAAAGAACAATGGCAGTCTACAGTTGTGGCCAAAAGTATTGACACCCCTGCAAATCTGTCAGATAACACTCAGTTTCTTATTGAAAATGAGTGCAATCACAAATTCTTTAATATTATTATCTTCATTTAATTTGTCTTCAATGAAAAAACACAAAAATAATTGTCCTAAAGCCAAATTGGATATAATTCCACACCAAACATAAAAGGGGGGTGGACAAAAGTATTGGCACTGTTAGAAAAATCATGTGATGCTTCTCTAATTTGTGTAATTAACAGCACCTGTAACTTACCTGTGGCACCTAACAAGTGTTGCAATAACTAAATCACACTTGCAGCCAGTTGACATGGATTAAAGGTGACTCAACCTCTGTCCTGTGTCCTTGTGTGTACCACATTGAGCATGGAGAAAAGAAAGAAGACCAAAGAACTGTCTGAGGACTTGAGAAACCAAATTGTGAGGAATCTTGAGCAATCTCAAGGCTACAAGTCCATCTCAAAAGACCTGAATGTTCCTGTGTCTACCATGCGCAGTGTCATCAAGAAGTTTAAAGCCCATGGCACTGTGGGTAACCTCCATAGATGTGGACAGAAAAGAATAATTGATGAGAGATTTCAACGCAAGATTGTGCGGATGGTGGATAAAGAACCTCGACTAACATCCAAACATGTTCAAGCTGCCCTGCAGTCAGAGGGTACAACAGTGTCAACCCGTACTATCAGTCGGCGTCTGAATGAAAAGGGACAGTATGGTTGGATACCCAGGAAGACCCCACTTCTTACCCCAAGACATAAAAAAGCCAGGCTGGAGTTTGCCAAAACTTACCTGAGAAAGCCTAAAATGTTTTGGAAGAATGTTCTCTGCTCAGATGAGACAAAAGTAGAGCTTTTTGGGCAGAGGCATCAACATAGAGTTTACAGGAGAAAAAAGAGGCATTCAAAGAAAAGAACACGGTCCCTACAGTCAAACATGGCGGAGGTTCCCTGATGTTTTGGAGTTGCTTTGCTGCCTCTGGCACAGGACTGCTTGACCGTGTGCATGGCATTATGAAGACTGAAGACTACCAACAAATTTTGCAGCATAATGTAGGGCCCAGTGTGAGAAAGCTGGGTCTCCCTCAGAGGTCATGGGTCTTCCAGCAGGACAATGACCCAAAACACACTTCAAAAAGCACTAGAAAATGGTTTGAGAGAAAGCACTCGAGACTTCTAAGGTGGCCAGCAATGAGTCCAGACCTGAATCCCATAGAACACCTGTGGAGATATCTAAAAATGGCAGTTTGGAGAAGGCACCCTTCAAATATCAGAGACCTGGAGCAGTTTGCCAAAGAAGAATGGTCTAAAATTCCAGCAGAGCATTGTAAGAAACTCATTGATGGTTACCGGAAGCGGTTAATCGCAGTTATTTTGGCTAAAGGTTGTGCAACCAAGTATTAGGCTGAGGGTGCCAATACTTTTGTCTGGCCCATTTTTGGAGTTTTGTGTGAAATGATCAATGTTTTGCTTTTTGCTTCATTCTCTTTTGTGTTTTTTCATTGAAGACAAATTAAAAGAAGATAATAATACCAAAGAATTTGTGATTGCAATCATTTTCAGGAAGAAACTGAGTATTATCTGACAGAATTGCAGGGGTGTCAATACTTTTGGCCACAACTGTATGTGCACTAAATGATTTATTACAGATTGTTCAGTGCACATCTGAAGCACCTCATCATACGCCACAGTGTAAATGAACACACAGTCTCATCACTATAAATGGTTAAAATTGCAAAGTGCTTGCAAAAACAAGCAATTTTTCAATTTACTTGTTATGGAAATTCCTCTCTGCTCTCAAGAAAGGAGTAATTTTTAAATCTTTTGTCTAACGCTCATTGCCTAGGTTACCTCTGAAGTCTATCAGTGGTGAATTGTCTCCTAAGAGAGGACATAGAACATATAACCTTTAACCAATAGAACTTATAAGCATGGCTCTTATGTTGGCTGTATCAGTGGATGCAGCCAACTTCAGTGGCGTTGCCCTTCTCTGATGTTGCAGGGGAAAAAGATGTCTCTGAAACAGCATTGGAGTGAGCACAATTCAAGCCAGAGCAAGCCTGCCACTGGTTCAAACTGTCAATCAGTAAAGAGGTCACCACCCTCGACAGGCACAAAACTGGGAAATAAGGCAGCAGTCCTCTCCTAAAATAAGACAGTGATACAACCCCTATATACAATTACAGAAGAAAAAGGACAAATATGTAGTGCGCAGAGTGCTATGCTGCAAATTTTTGGCCACACTCCACTGTCCGGAACAGCAAGTTGTAGACTTAAATACGCAAAAGTCCCACTTTGTCTGTGAGGGTTGGGACCTCACCTGGATTTATTTTTTGTTAATTAATTAATTAATTAATTAATTCATACATTCATTCATAGTTGTATTAACCATAACTTTTTCATTTTTCCACAAACCTATCCGTATGCTGTCTTGCTTTTTTTTTTATAAGATAAGCTGTAATTTTTTAAGTGCCTTTTTGTCAAACAAACTGTAAAGGTTTGTCCACACAGTGCATTTTTTATGTGTTTTGGCTGTGTTTTTGTCACCTTTTGTCACAAACCTGCATGCCTATCCTTACCCCAGCAAAGTCTAGGAGACTTTTGTTTCCTTACTTTTTAGGTGCAGATTGTGGTCAGGAGAAAAGGATGAACATCTCAATTATTTGTTGTGCTTTGTAGCCATCCCAGTCATTGACTACACTGGAAAAAAGGGCAACAATTTGCTCCAAAAACATGTCGAAAACACGCCACATGCATTTTGTGGTGTGTTTTCCTGCCATACGGTGCAGTTTTGCTGCATTTCTGCACCAAATAGTGTCTGCACATACCCCATGTGTTTACATGTAGCCCTGATGCTGTATTTTAGCTGTTGCTTTATTAGTTCCACATTTTTAACAGCATCTCTACATGCACTGTGGGCATGAGTTTTCGTGACATTATATATTATGGGGGACTTCAACTACCCTGAAATTCATTGGGGAACAGAAACCTGCAGTTCCTTTCACAACTGGTTCAGGACCTAACAAGAAGGGGGGAACTGCTGGACCCAATATTAACCAACAGGCCAGACCGATACGGGTTGGAGGTCACTTGGGTAATAGTGATCACAAAATAATAAGTTTTCAAGTGTCCTTTAGTAAGATTTGTAGTAGAGGGCTATAAGGACACTAAACGTCAGGAAGGCAAAATTCCAACGATTGAGTAATGATCTTAGTGCAATAAACTGGGACGATGTCCTGAGACATACAAGTACACAAAGCAAATGGGAGATGTTTATTAGCATCCTGAATAGGGCCTGTGCACAATATATCCTATGTGATTAAACATGCTAGAAACAGGAGGAAACCACTATGGCTAAATAAGGCTGTAAGGGGCGCAATACGTGACAAAAGGAAAGCATTTAGGGAATTAAAGCAAGTAGGTAGTAATGAGGCATTAAACAAATACAGAAAATTAAATAACATTTGTAAAAAGCAAATCAAGGCAGCAAAGATTGAGACAGAGAGACTCATTGCCAGAGAAAGTAAAAAAAAATTCCAAAATATTTTTTAACTAAATAAATAGTAAGAAACTAAAAAAATGATTGTGTTGGCCCCCTTGAAAATAGTTTAGGTGAAATGGTGGATGAGGAAGAGGAAAAAGCCAATATGATAAATTACTTTTTTGCAACAGTATTTATACAAGAATATCCCATGACAGACAACATGATCAGTGATAACAAAAACTCACCATTAAATGTAACCTTCTTAACCCACCAGGAAGAACGGCACCGTCTAAAAATCACTAAAGTTGACAAATCCTCAGGCTCGGATGGGATACACCCCAGAGAACTGCACGTATTAAGTATCGTCATAGATAAACAATTAATTTTAATCTTTAAAGATTCCATAATAACAGGCTCTGTACCACAAGACTGGCGTATAGCAAATGTGGTGCCAATATTCAAAAAAGGGGACAAAAACTGAACTTGGAAATTATAGGCCAGTAAGTTTAACCTCTAGTGTTTTCTAAGAGATGCTATACTGGAGTGTCTGAAGAAAAATAACCTCATGACCCAATATCAACATGGGTTTACAAGGGACTGTTCCTGTCAAACTAACCTGATAAGCTTCTATGAAGAGGTAAAAGTTCTGGACTGGACCAAAGAAATGCAGTGGACGTGGTGTATATGAACTTTTCAAAAGCTTTTGATAAGGTGCCACACAAAAGGTTGATACATAAAATGAGGGTGGAAAATATTTGTAGGTGGGTTAAGAACTGGCTCAGTGATAGGAAACAAAGGGTAGTTATTAATGGAACACACTCAGAATGGGTCGCAGTTAACAGTAGGGTACCACAGAGGTCAGTATTGGGCCCGCTTCTTATTAACATATTTATTAATGACCTTGTAGGGCGTATAAAGAGTAGAATCTCAATATTTGCAGATGACACTAAACTCTGCAGAGTAATCAATACAGAGGAGGACAATTTTATATTACAGGAGGATTTATGTAAACTAGAAGCTTGAGCTGATAAATGGGAAATGAGCTTTAATGGGGATAAATGTAAGGTCATGCACTTGGACAGAGGAAATAAAATGTATTATTATGTCCTTAATTGTAAAACACTGGGTAAAACTGTCACTGAAAAAAAACCTGGGTGTATGGGTAGATGATAAACTCACATTTAGTGCTCAGTGTCAGGCAGCTGCTGCAAAGGCAAATAAAATAATGGGATTTATTAAAAGAGGCATAGATGCTCATGAGGAGAACATAATTCTACCTCTATACAAGTCACTAGTGCGATCGCACTTAGAATACTGTGTACAATTCTGGTCTCTGGTGTATATGAAAGACATAACTGAACTAGAGCGGGTCCAGAGAAGAGTGATCAAGGTTATTAGAGGACTGAGGGGTCTGCAATACCAAGACAGGTTATTAAACTTGGGGTTATTTAGCTTGGAAAAACAAAGGCTTAGGGGTGATCTTATAATAATGTATAAATATATGAGGGGACAGTACAGAGACCTTTTTAATGATCTTTTTAACCTTAGGTCTGAGACGGGGACAAGGGGGCATCCTCTACGTCTAGAGGAAAGAAGGTTTAATCATAATCATATTAGAAGAAAAAGGTTTGGTACCGTGTTAGCCAGTTGAGAAAATGTTGATTGCTCTCAGTGTGAGAAACAAGATACAAATCTTGTAGTTGTGATACCTTTTAATGGCTAACAAAAATAAAATAAATCATGTTATAAGACGAGCTTTCGAGACGGCTCAGGTCTCTTCATCAGGCATGGTATGACAAGATATTGAATGAAACTCAAAATATATGCATACACAACTAAAATCATAATCACAGACGCAGATTCTTTACTGTAAGAGCAGTGAGACTATGGAACTCTCTGCCACATGATGTTGTAATGAGTGACTCACTACTAAAAATTTAAGAATGGCCTGGATGTCTTTCTTGAAAAATATAATATTACCGGTTATACATACTAGATTCTTTGATAGGGCGTTGATCCAGGGAACTTTTCTGATTGTTGTATGTGGAGTCAGGAAGGAATTTTTTTCCCCCAATGTGGAGCTTAGGCTGGCTTCACACCACGATGAATTCCGATCCGGGGCTGTCAGGGATGAACCTGACAGTCACGGACCGGATCTAGACACAGAACCGGAGGGCAAATATGCCCTCCAGTCCGGCGCGCAGCCGGATGCCGCTAATTGCAGCCGCAGCTGCTGATTATTCAAGATCGTGGCTAGCAGGGAGCTAGCCGCGGTCCTGAAATTACAGCAGCGTGCAGCCGCCGGTGTCCGGATGCCAGATCCTCCTGGATCGGGGCAATCCGGCCCCATAGATTCCCATGTTAGGGAGCGCCGGATTGCCCCAGAGCTGGGAGAACCCAGGAGAATCCAATTTGAGGAGATTTTTCTCCCCGGACACAAAAATGCTGCATGTTCCATTTTTGTGCCCGGGAAGAAAAATCCGATTCCTCCCGGATTCTCCCGGACACATGGAAACCGGATGGCAATTCTTGAAAATCTGTCATATTATTAGTCTTTTTCTATAGGCCAAAGGGACTTTTGGGGCCCCCCTAAGCTGCAGGGCCCGGGTGCAATCGCAACCCCTGCACCTGTTGTAGTTACGCCCCTGGTACCGTCACACACGGCAATATTGCTTTCAATTTCACTGGCAATTTGATGATTGCAGTGAAATCATGGACACATTGTTCCATTTGTACACAGCAACAAAATAGAACAATGTGTCCTTGATTTCACTGCAACCAGCAAATTGCCAGTGAAATTGCAAGCAATATTGCCGCATGTGACGGTACCTTTAGTGTTGCCACATGTTTTTTTTTTGCCTTCCTCTGGGTCAACATGAACTTAAAGGGAACCTGTCGCTCAAAATCACCTTCCTAACCTGTAAATGCCTGTCCCTGCAGCCTTAGGGTGCTTTCACATCTGCGTTTTTCGTAATTCGCGGCAGATGCGGTGAAAAAACCGCATCTGCCGCGTTTGCCGCATAACGGTTCCACTTGCGGCACGGTTGCGGTTTTTTCCATAGGAAGTATAGGGGGACTTGCGGCAGATGCGGCAAGTGCGGTATTGCACTTGCGGCAGGTGCGGCAGAGAAAAAAAACCGCGGCTTACTGCGGTTTTTTTCTCTGCCGCACCTGCCGCAAGTGCAATACCGCACTTGCCGCATCTGCCGCAAGTCCCCCTATACTTCCTATGGAAAAAACCGCAACCGTGCCGCAAGTGGAACCGTTATGCGGCAAACGCGGCAGATGCGGTTTTTTCACCGCATCTGCCGCGAATTACGAAAAACGCAGATGTGAAAGCACCCTTACACTATTATCTAAGCCATCCCTATTTGACCTATATTAGTAATCTAGGAGTAGAATAAAGTAGTTAGCAAACTTACAAAATCCATGACAGAGGGGCGTTCATCGCGGGGTTTGTGATGGGTAGATGGTCCCCTGTGCCACGCTACCCCCGCCTCACCGCTCTATTATGCCCTAATGGGCGTCATTACAGTCTGCAGAGTTCGGGCTCCATTTAAATCTCGCACCCACAACATCACCGCTGCGACGCGGTCACGTGACGCCGGGATCGCGTCACTTCCGGTCGCTGCAGGTCTCACACAGCGCGAGGCGAGCTATAAGACATAGCATGGGGCTTGCCCCACAAGTGAACCGCAAGTTCGAACGTTATGCGGTAATTGCGGCAGTTGCGTTTTTTTCACTGCAACTGTCGCGATCAGTGATTATCGCTGATGTGAAAGGGGCTTTACTATATTTGGCCAGCTGCATCCCATCATCAGGTCTATATAAGACCCACAGACACCATCATGCTCACTGTGTCTGGAGGAAGTGTGCAGAGAGCTTGTGTCAATGCAGGGAGAGATATTTTTTGCTATGTGTGTGTATACCTGCTGGTACTATCATCAAAAAAACAGTCCTTTTAAGGGCTTTTTATACTCTGTATACTAATACAGCTGTTAACTGTAGTGTAGGGTCAGATTATCGAGCAGGGATAGCAATAATATGTAGGCAGGGTTAATAGTGTTTGATGACCTGATGCCACATTAATCAACCAAACAGTCAGGTCAGTTGTTCTGTATGCAAGCCGAGACCAGCAGGCTCAGAGTCAGGATATTGCAGCATGCCTGGCCTTATTACACCTGCAGCTGATGCCGCAGCCAGTGGATCGGCAAATACAGGAAGAGGATGAGGAGGAGAAGGTAATAGTACCAGAAGCCCCTGTTTCCCTGCCTTGTGTGGAACCCCTGCCAGAGACCTTTGAATGGAAGAATGTCATGTAAGTCCCCTACCCCCTCTCAGCAACTATCCTAATAGGACTGAAACACCCCGGTCTGTCTCATTTCTGGAAGAAATTAGGCTCTATGATCCCAGATGATGAGAGTGGTTGCCGGTGCCTAAGGCTAACACCTTTGATGAACAATGACCAGGACCAGATGGCAACGTTTTTCCAGAAGAGGGGGTTTGGGTTCGTAGCCAGACGGGACCGGTGACAGGTGCTACATACAATGGTTCACCCTGTTGCCCTTGTAGTGACCCAGAGTTGGCACTACTGAAGTGTTCTCTAATTATCTATGTGTTGTTTATGTATACGTTGGGATGACTTAGCATTTATGCAAAACGTACAGGCACACAGTTACTTAATATTCCCCATTGAGCTGGTAGCCTAGCAACAAGACTAGGTGAGTGGAGCTTGTGGGCAGTGTAGCTTGGATTACAGTTAGTCACATCAGTGTATAGTTGGAATTCGGCCCATATGCATCGTCATTAAAACATGTAGGGGAATTGTAACCCCGCTTCTGTGGGCTGTATGAGAATGGACTGACCCAAAGCTACATGTAGGATATCCTGGGACTTACACATCTTTAGGCAGATGGATTGCCCTGGTCTGTACAGTACCTTTAGCCTACCGAAACGTAAAGCAATGGACGCAGGAGGTGTACGGGCCAGGAGGTAGATCCCCCATAGAGAAGATGGGTGTGACAAAATGGACCCCTTTAATATATAATGTAGGAGGATTTCTTATTTATCCCGACAATATTGTATTTTGGTTTGCAAACTTGTAATATGCCACTCATGGGTTACACAAGATTTCTAGGAGCCTGCTAGTATTTAAAGTGGGTAATGTACTTACCTTGTGATAAGCAGCTCATTCTAAATACAAGTCTTGTAGATGTTTGGTGATGTGGAGTTATGTAATGCAATTATCTCTCCTCTGTTACGTCAGAGAAACTTAATCCTGTTAGAATGTCATTGTATTACGATGTGGATTGTTGACTCTATGTAAGTGCTCTATTGTTTAATGTCATGGATTGCAGACTAAATGTATCCTGCTAGGTGCTATGTCAATCACTATGTGGCTCTCCCTTGACAGGACTGCAATACTAGTAGAAATGTTTAAGGCTTGAGATTCAGCCAATGAGAAAACAGTTTTATTCCACCAATCATGAAATCCCCAATATCCTGCAATGAGGGCTGAGGGTATATAAGGAGACCTGTTGATTAACCAGTGTAAGTTTTGGAGATTCTGTCTAGTGCACTCAGTCTTGGGATTTCGGTCCCGGCTAGAGGTGCACTGGACTTGATACAGGCAGCTAATCTACGGACCCGATTAGCTGGCCATAACCCCAGGTCTAGGCTTTACGGTGCTAGCCAAGGGGATCAGAACCTGGATTGCAAGGACCACAAGGACTTCAGCATTGAATGATCGGATTCGGCTGGGATGAGAAAGACTGCATAAGGAAGAACCCCAGACTGGGACAATCCAGTCACCTGGCTACACACTTTGCTGTGCTATATTCTAATCCCTGGTGAGCCAGCGGAAGGGTGAGACTCTGTTGCCTGTTACATTTTGTGTTTTGCTGGTTATATGTTATATGCTGTTAACTGTTTGGGGAACCAATAAAGCCTTAATATTGTCGTTCCCTCACCCTGTGTTGTCTGAGTAGTGTTCCGCCCACGGTTAAGGAGCTCGGGCGTTCAGTTTGGGGATGAGCCCTGGTCCACATCGTCTTGCTAAAGGTGGCGGGGCCAGTGGACGAGAGCACCCAATGACCCCTGTGTCTCCACAATGGGTACATAGGAGAGCCTATTATACATGAATGATAGAGGGACCAGGAACATAGGGTCTGCTGAAGAATTCCCACCAGTGGGGTAGAGGAAGACAACTTTATTGTGCCAGCTTGGGTAACAAGATGAGTTCTGTTCACACTTGCTGTCATCACGCCTCAAGTGACTGTTTCTCTGTATCCGTTTACTATCAGCATGTCTGTGAAGTCACACCACCTGAGCATGTTGAGTAAAGTAATGTTTCATCATTTAAAATGCATCCGGACTCTCCTCTTTTTACTGCACGAACATCAAGGGGCACGCCACTGACCACCTAGCTGGCAGGGAAAACAGTAATGCCGGCGTAAATCCCATACACCTACAGCCACGTGCTTTTCACTGTCACTGGAGTGCCAGGACACACCCGTGACAGATGCTAGAGGATCTGACCCATGCTCAACGTCCTGGGTACAGTGCGCCCCATGTGTCACACCCTGACTAGAGATGAGCCATCACCCCGGTGTTCGAATTCGATTCGATTCATCGAATTTGCTGTGTGTTCGTCAAATGTTCATCAAACACTGTCGAACACGTCAAACACCATTGAAAATCAATGTAAAATGTGTTATAATGTTAGTACCGGGCAGGGGGAGCAACTACAGGGAGGGAGGAGCGCAGCACCGGGAGCAGGGAGCGAAAGACACAGGCGAGGAAGCTGGTGGTGAGAAGAGGACTTCACCGCCGGCTTTCCTGCTCTGTGCTGCGCTTCCTGCTCCCTGATGCCCCTCCCCGCTCCCTGGATCTGCTCCCCCCGCCCGGTCCTAACTTGGGGGAGCGATGAGGGTGTATCAGGGAGCGACGAGCGCAGAATAGAGCAGGAAAGCTGGTGGTGAAGTCTCACCGCTGGCTTTCCCGCCGGTTATTTCAAATGATCAGCTGATGCAGATCAGCTGTTCATTTGAAGTAGCCACGGTGATGTCAGGAAAAGGTTCAAGTGAGTTCATGCAGCATGAACTCACATGAACTTTCCCACGGCTGCACAGCTCCACTACATCTCTGGTAGAGGTTCTCTACCAGAGATGTAGCTGAGCTAAAGAAGACTCCACTGGACTACGTCGGATGGAAGAGAAATTTTTAAATAAAGATGGAGTCTCTAAGTGTATTTTTTGTTTTATTTCTAATAAAGAAAATTTCTGTGTGTTGTGTTTTTTTAAAATAATTCACAAGAAATTCATGGTAGTCATGTCTAATATTGGCGTGAAGTCCTCTTTTCACCGCCGACTTCACCCGCTCTGGTCCTTCGCTCCCCTGTCACTGGTGCTGCGCTCCCCACCCGGTCCTAGCTTAGGATCAGGATGGGAAGGGGAGGGGGCGGGGGAGCGGAGGATCGGGATGGGAGGCTGATTGTTTAAAAACAGGCGGCTTTTTACCAACGGCTTTTAAACAATCATGCCCCTATTTAAGCCTTTTCCTCTGCCCCCAGACCATTTTATAGGGTCCTTTTGGTGAACGAACTGTTATCGAAGATAACTTCGAACTGCCGAATTTGAAGCTAATTGTTCACATTCATCGAATGACCCAAACACCACCCAAAACAGATCGAATTTGAGATTTGCGAACATTTCGAATCGAACATCGCTCATCTCTAACCCTGACCACAGGGGCCAAAGATCCTTAATGGCTTGTTAGTGTTGCCCAAGTTCCTCTCGTGTCTCCTAGAGGAGGTGGCCATCTTTTAATCCCTTAAAAACATTGTTTTGTTTTCCTTGCAGATGTGGCTTAGATTTCTTTTTTGTGCCCACATCTGCAACAAATCTGAAAGGAAAAATCCAACAACATTGGTACAGCACTTCTTAACTCTAATAGTCTTTGCTAGTTTTAGGATAAACATGCAGACATTCATTCAGATTCTCAAAATTTCCTTAAAAAAAGCATAAAACAACACACCGTGGGCACAGGATCTAGGTCCAAGGAGAGCCGTAGTTGTGGTAAAAGGGCTCGAGGATTCCTCTTGCCCCCTGGCTACCTCCACAGTGACTTGTAGGCCAAGAGTGGCCAACTACAGTCCTCAAGGGCTGCAAACTGTGCACGTTTTTAGGATTTGCTTAGCATTGAATAGGTGGTAATTTCATCACCTGCAAAGGTGATGATTCAAACACCTTGTGCAACACTAAGTTAAACCTGAAAACATGCATTGTTTGCGGCCCTTGAGGACGGCACTTGCCCAGGCCTTTTCTACAGGAGTGTGTGTAATGTCTTGCATTTCCAATCCTCACACCTTCAGGCCACAGGACTGTGGCTTGTTCAGCAGCATGCGTAGGGCAGTATCAAAGCACCTTGTAGTTTGCAGACACAGTCCAGCGCACAAAGAGTGAAATAAGAAAACTTTACTTTAGCTGCTTTTTTAAAAAAAAGCACATGATTAACAGTTCACATTTATAATACACACAGTGATAACTTTAAAATAGGCACTAGTTAGCACAGACTATACAAGTCTAAAAGACATATATAAATATACACAGTATTTACTTACCTCATCTTTTGGACTTCCTCAGTGGTCTTCCAAAGCCACCCACACAGACTGACATACACTAGACCTCATCTTCAACTGCCTCTGTTCCCTATCTAATCTCACAACCTTCCCCTTCCCCCTATCTGACCACCATCTACTCACCTCCTCCTCCTTGTCCTCCTTACCATCCCCCAATGTTGAATCACTAGCACATCCTTGCAGAAACCTCGCACATTTAGACATTCACCGACTCTCAGACTCTATTCTACCTCTGTCATCCATATTTTCACACCACGATACGCACAGTGCCACCGCTTTCTATGACGCCACGCTCACATCAGCCACAGGCTCAGTTGCCCATCTCGTTCATCGCAAGGTGTGACGTATCAATAGGCAACCCTGGCACAACAATCTCACCAAAAAACTTCGACAAGTGTCCAGGGCTGTACAGCGGTGTTGGAAGAAAACACACCTGCCACACGACTTCACTTCTTTCAAACAAGCTACACTCGACTTCAAATCAGCACTCACCTCTGCTAAAAAGACCTACTTCACAAACCTTGTATCTTCCTTATTCTACAACCCCAAACAACTGTTCAGCACTTTTAACTCTCTACTCCGCCCACCACTGCCCCCTCCGTCCTCCCTCATCTCTGCTGAGGACTTCGCCACATACTTCAAAAATAAGATCGACCCAGCAAGGTTAACCTTTACTGTTCCACCACCCCAACCACTCCATATACCAGACCTCTGCCCTTCCCTCATAACCTCCCTCTCCAACATCACTGAAGGAAAGCCTACTCGTCTCCTATCCAAATCAAACCTCACCACCTGTGCACTTGATCCAATTCCTTCCTCCCCAACCTCACTAACACACTCATCCCAGCCATAACTCACTTCCCCTCTGCTTTCAAACATGCCACCATCACGCCCATCCTCAAAAAGCCAAACCTTGACCCGACTGCTGTGACGAGCTACCGCCCCATATCGCTGCTTCCAAACTCCTTAAACAACATGTCCATGCTCAACTTTCCTCCCACCTCTTATCTAACTCTCTCCTTGACAACCTACAATCCGGTTTCCGGCCCCACCACTCCACCCAATCTACCCTAACCAAAATTACTAACGACTCGCTCACACCCAAAGCTAACAGACAATTCTCAATCCTTCTCCTTCTAGACCTGTCCTCTGCCTTTAACGCAGTCGACCACTCTCTCCTACTACAGATTCTTTCTTCCCTTGGCATCAAAGACCTTGCGCTGTCCTGTATTGCCTCATACCTTTCCAACTGCACATTTAGTGTTTCCCACTCCCACGCTACTTCCTCATCCCGCCCTCTCTCTGTTGGAGTCTCACAAGGCTCTGTCCTGGGGCCCCTACTTTTCTCCATCTATACCCTTGACCTAGAACAACTCATAAAGTCCCATGGCTTCCAGTACCACCTGTACGCTGACGACACTCAGATCTACCTCTCTGGCCCAGATATCAATTCTCTGATGTTCAGAAATCTGGAGTGTCTATCAGCCATACCCTCCTTCTTCTCCTCTCGCTTCCTAAAACTCAACGTAGACAAAACGGAACTCATCATCTTTCCTCCTTCCCATCTGTCATCTTCACCACTTGATCTATCTATTATGGTAAATGGCATGGTGCTCTCTCCCACTCCTCAAATCGCTGCCTCAGAGTAACTCTCAACTCTGCCCTGTCCTTCAAACCACACATCCAAACTCTCGCCACCTCCTGTCGCCTCCAGCTCAAGAATATTTCCAGAATTCCTCCTTTCCTCAGCCCTCAATCTACTAAAATTCTTGTACATGCCCTCATCATCTCCTGTCTCAACTACTGCAACCTTCTCTTCTGTGGCCTTCCTGCTAACACTCTTGCACCTCTCCAGCAGGAGCGTAACTACAATAGGTGCAGGGGTTGCGATCACACCCGGGCCCTGAAAGTCCCTTTGGCCTGTAGAAAAAGAATAATACTATTAAAGGTTTGCAATAATTGGGGGCCCCGTTGGAGCTTTCGCATCGGGGCCCCTGGGCCTGAAGTTACGCCACTGCTCCCCAGTCTGTCCTCAACTCTGCTGCCCTACTAACCCACCTCTTCCCTCGCTACTCTCCTGTTTCTCCTGTCTGCAAATCTCTTCACTGGCTCCTAATTCCCCAACAAATCCAGTTCAAGCTACTAACACTGACCTACAAAGCCAACCACAACTTGTCTCCTCCCTATATCCTGAACTAATCTCCCAATATCTTCCCTCATGTAATGTTTGCTACTCCCAAAATCTCCTCCTCTCCCCACACTTATCCTTTCCTCACAGCCGCCTCCAAGATTTCTACAGAATATCCCCATCCTCTGGAATTCTATGCCTCAACACGTACGATTATCCACCACGCTTGGATCCTTCAGATGGAACCTGAAAATCCTACTTTTCAGGAAAGCTTACAGCCTGCAATGACTAAGCTGCTAACCCACCGCCACCGGAGCTGCTGCATCTCCTCCCCAATATCCTGTAGAATGTATGTCCGCAAGGGCAGGGTCCTCTCCCCTCTGTACCTGTCTGTCATTGTTAATTTGTTTACTGTAAACTACAGTATATCTATAATTTTGTATGTAACCCCTCTCATGGCATTAATCTAAACACATAGTCACGAATAATATGTGTCACAGACTTCCGGCGCTTATGTCGCTATCCCACAATCCACCGTGGCACCATTGTGGGATAACGACACAAGTGACAGAAGTGATAGTGACAGGGTCGCCACCGCTACCGTCGGGAGATCAGCGATGCTAGCTGCTGATCTCCCGACGGTAGCCATGACTCATCTCCCACCACATGGATCTCTCAGCGGAAGTACCCTGACCGCCATATTGGAACAACCAAGATATGGATATTACGATATAGTGATCGGGATTCAAAATTCCTGCCAAGCCACGCGCCGCTGAGCGCGGAGACCAATTAGCAAAGCGGGATTTAAATCACGCGCCAACAGCGCTGATTGACCAGCCGCCGGCTTTGGTGGGGGATTTGAATCGAATACAGTGCTAAACACCGAGCAAACCGTATACAGTGCTAACCACTGAGCCACCAAATACAGTGCTAACCACTGAGCCACTGTATACAGTGCTAACCACTGAGCCACCATATACAGTGCTAACCACTGAGCCACAGTATACAGTGCTAACCACTAAGCCACTGTACATTGCTAACCACTGAGCCACCATATACTGTGCTAACCACTCAGCCACCATACATTGCTATCTATTGAGCCACTGTATACAGTGCAAACCACTGAGCCACTGCATACAGTGCCTACCACTGAGCCACCGTACAGTGCTAACCACTGAGCTGAGCCAGCTTTAAATCTCCCGCCAATACCACACTGCTCAGCTGATTGGTCGAGTGCTGGGCAGCGACCAATCAGCTGAGCGGTATTGGCGGGCAGATTTAAATCTCCCGCCAATACTGTGCCACTCAGCTGATTGGTCAAGCGCTGCCCAGCTGCACTGTACAGTGGCTCAGTAGTCAGCACTGTATGGTGGCTCAGTGGACTGAACTCTACAGTAGCTCCATGGTTTGCATTGTATTGTGGCTCAGTGGTTAGCACTGTATATGGTGGTTCAGTGGTTAGCAATGTACGGTGGCTCCATGCTTAGCACAGTGGTTTGAACTGTGTGCGGTGGCTCAGTGGTTAGCACTGTATATGGTGGCTCAGTGGTTAGCACTGTACAGTGGTTCAGTGGTCAGCACTCTACAGTGGCTCAGTGGTTAGCACTGTATGGTGGCTCAGTGGTTAGCACTGTACAGTGGTTTAGTGGTTAGAACTGTGCGGTGGTTCAATGGTTAGTACTGTGCGGTGGCTTAGTTGTTAGCACTGTGCGATGGCTCAGTGGTTAGCACTGTGCGGTAAGGGGTGGACAGTGATATACGGAGAAATAAAAACCATAATGATGAACATCATCTGATTTCTTGTCTATGCAGTGCAAACTGTATACACCGTCCACCCCTTGCCATTTTGAACTACATTGATCGTTTGTGGTGTGGATCCTTGCAGCAGCTGTTACCTGTGTTTTGACGCTGATTGTGTGCTACACAACCCTCCCAGTGAGCGACTAATTAAATTTAGTCCCCTTTTCATCAATGATAAGACCCTATTGCGCTTCTTTTTCCTTCCAGTATTGAGCACTGTGCGGTGGCTCAGTGGTTAGCACTGTACGGTGGCTCAGTGGTTAGCATTGTATATGATGGCTTAGTGTTTAGCACGGTACAGTGGCTCAGTAGTCAGCACTGTATGGTGGCTAAGTGGTGAGCATTGAATGGTGGCTCAGTGATGGGAGGCAGGCACACAGGAGGCAGAAGGCACAGAGGAGGGCAGGAGCACAAGGGAGGGAGAAAGCACAGGGACGCAGAAGGCAAAAGGGAGCAGAATGCACAGGGGATGCAGGGACACAGGAAGGCAGGGCACAGGAGGAGGCAGAGTCATAGGGAGGGACAGCGTACACAGGGAGAGACGCGCACACAGGGGCTGAGAGCACACAGAGTGGAGAGAAAGGAACAAGTAAGTCAAATGCGCCCAGGGGAAGAGACAGCACAGACAGGAGAGAGCGCACAAAGAGAGACAGGTACAGAGACTGCCCTCCCGATGCAATAGCATCGGGCCTATTTCTAGTGGTGCTATATAAATATATAATAACAAGAGGGATTATATTTGTGGGGAATATATGTTATGGCTCGCAGCCTTTATACTATATATATATATACAGCCAGTATGTTTAAAGGGGGCCCACTGAGACTCTTTTGCTCAGAGCCCACAAAAACCTGGAGACGGCCATGGCGTGGGGGTGTGGTGACAGGCAGGGGTTGATCGGACAGCGGGCAGTGTCAGGCAGCGGGGGGACTGTGGTGACAGGCGGGAGTGATCGGGCAGCAGGGAGGCTGGGGGAGGTGTCGGGCTATGGCGTGGGAGTGCAGCGGCAATGTGGCGGGCAGTGGTCCTAATAGGGCGGTCAACGTATTTCCGACTGACTTATGGAATTCGAGGACGGAAGTGGATGACAGATGGGACAGCGTGATTATATAGTAGATAATAATAATAAGCAAGTTCTACAAGGATCAGCATATTCCATTAACATGAGGCCTCACCATGCTAAGAATTCTAGCCTTTAGTTGCCTAGGTTACCTTGGTGGAAATCAAAAATAGAGCCAAGCACATGCTTATTTTTACAATTATTTATTTAGTGTTACAGTAATCAGACTTCAGTTTGGTTGCCATACTGCCAAACAATCACAGATGCTAGCAGAGGGGGTGTGCAGGCCTAAGTCTGACTTAACAAATCAAGGGGGACAAACAGTCAATATGTCTGAGGTTCATGAGCAGGCCTGGAAGCAGAATGACAGCGACACTAAAGCTTGGTAAGTAATAATCTAACAAGCTAATGTATGTGCCAAAAGAACAGGACTCCACTATAATAGTTTGAAGTGCGTTTGGCCACTTTTGGCCTCTTTGAAGGTGTTTTCTAGGCCCTTGATTTTGCCTCCCTTTTATTTTTAATGGGTTTTGGAAGTTTGGCAAACTGTTCACTGATCTATTCAGATTTCTTTCTTCTACCACAAAATGTGCACCGAAGTTGCAAGGAAAAACAAGCACTTCTGAACTCTCATAGGTTTTGCTGGCTTCAGGATATTCATGCAGATTTTGATGCAGATCCTCAAAATCTGCTTCAAATAAAGCATTGAATAAATCACCATGGGCATAGGGCCTTACAAGCATATGAGGGAGTCGTATTCACTGAAAGCATCCCCCATATGCTGTAAGAGCAGGCATGCAGGCAGGGTGCATCAAGGCCCCTCGCCGTCTGAGCCTCGGTGAGGAGCCGTGGTGGCCGTGGGGTGAGGAGCGAGGGGTGGGTGCTGTCAATGGCAGCCACGGGTTGGGGATGTGCTGCTGTGTGCGTGTCTGTGTGCTCGGGCACCGCCCCCTTCTGAAATGCCGCCCCCCCTGCCTCCTTGCCACCTGAGCCTCAAGGCTCACATTGTCCAATGGATGAGGTGGCCCTGCATGCAGGCACTGGTGAGAATGTGACAAACGGTGCTATCACAAAGATTACTGCAGTTCAGACTCGAGGAGTCACACAGCAGCTATCCCGCAAGTTTGAACTGCACTCCCTGACATCACAGCTCCACACACACGCTGTCTCATGATACCAGCAAGATATACCGGGTATATTTCGTGTTATATTGTGGTTCTCTTGGCACCAAGTGTATTACAAGCGCTGATGCCACTGAAGTTATCTCAGGTCACACAGCAGGTTTATTTGCTGCGTGATACTCACTGTGTAACCTGAGACAACCTCAGCGAAGTCACGGCGTGTCATACTGCTGGGAGCCGTGCAGTGCCTGCTGTCCCATCATATGCAGTCACTGATTTTGCCCCCCATATGCTGGGACTACTACTTTTTTTCTCAAATTTTTTATACCCATCTTTTTTATACCCATCTTTGGGGGGGTTCAGTGAAATGAAAGACATAAAAAATGTAATTTCATTTAAAAAAAAAAAGTGAAAGAGGAATATATTGAGGTTAATTTTCAAATAAAATATTTATTGGTGGGATTATTTGTGTCCTAACTGACTTGGTTAGTAATATTGGGTATCTGATTGATGCCTTGGCATTACTAACCTGTGGGCTTGCTGTCTGCTGACATTATCCCCTTATAACCTAGTCTACACTGGCATCAGTATCATGCCTTAGCCGTGGGGCCGGTCTCCGCTAAGCAGAGAGATTGATGCCTACCACGCAGCTCCACTAATTCTGCTTACCATGTCCATGGCTCCATGCGGCCATCTGCCTCCTTGTCTGCTAGGAATCTGCGTACTCTTGGCAGGTCTCCTGGGAATGCTCTTAGGATGTGACGCGCACCCAGGTACTCAGCTCTCAAGCGGTTGCTGTCTGGGATGTCACGGGTGGCTGTCAGAGGCCGTGGCCCTGGTGGTCAATGAAATAAGGGGGGGTAAAATAAAGTATATACAATGTCGTCGTGACGCCACCTGCAGTATCTGGTGATGTTCACTAGCGTCGCTACAGTCCTCCGGTGGTCGATGGTATTGCGGCCAGGCTGGTGTAGTCCCCCGCAGGCGCGACTGGACCGCTGTGGCAGCGATTCCGAAAAGAAACAGTTTATATAGGAAAGGATGCAGCAGAGTCGGAACTTCACTTCACCGGGTACTTTACTCAAAAATTTTCTAAAGTCATTACAGTTCAGCAGATGTTTCAATGGCAAATGCTACGGGTGCTGCAAGTGGATTTCTGGCTGTTAGGTGGATCCCTCCTTGTGTACCTTTCTTATTCCTTTCTTTCCTTGCCTCCCAGTGGCGGTGAAGTCTGACTTCTTAGAGACATCTGATCTCCTGCTGCGCTTCCTATTCTCCTCTCCCTTGTACCCGTCAGGTGAACCTTTTACTGTCCTTCACAGGATCCTACTGCAGAACTGATTCCCCTCTTGTGGGCTCTTTGAGAGTCAGGGCCGTATATGTAATATCCCCGGTCATCGGATTCTCTGTTAGCCATATAAGAACTCGCAGGTGTGGACTCCGCTACCCGATTGCTTCCTTCGGGGCAAACCTTCAGGTTACTCTCTTCCCCTTTAGAGTGAACTCCCTTGCTGGGTTACTTGCTCTCTTTCGTTCCTTCTGGGATCTTTTCTGTTTTGGGCCCCTCAGCCGTGGAGACCTTCTTTGCTCTCCCCCAGGCTGGCTGCCTGGCTCTCTCTTTCTCCACTCACTAACTCAACTCAACTCAACTCTCTATTTCCTCCTAGAGGCCACTAAATCTCCTCCCGGGGTCCCTCCCACCTACTAATCTAGTGTGTGGGTGTTAGCTCTAGGGTTCCTCCTACTGGCTATAGTTCCAATTGCAGTGGGGTGACTACACAACTTTTCTGGGTGTAGTACCCCTTTTGTGGCACCTACTTGGTGGGGCGCCACACACCCCCTTTATGAAACATGCATGTCCGTGAGCATTAAATTTGCCCATTGGAAGTGAAAAATTATTTTTATATTAACATTAATGGGTAAACTATACAAGAATATGCAAGTTTCTTCCCGTTTTCGGGAGGCGCATATCTTGGAACATTACACATATAAAAACTTAATACACACCATTACTCTGGCCCAACGGGACCGACTTTAGCTATGCGGACCCAGCGGTAATCTATACTCCAGCACAGTCCAGTGTGTGTTATCACCGCTGGGCTGCTCATCTTGGCACATCATCAAAAGCAAAAAGGGGACAATTCAAGTAAAAAGTCTTTAGGGTCACCAGGGACACATTCTTGATTCTAGCAAACAAAAGGGAATATAAAACAACGGGGCTATATACAGGGAAAAACAATGTCTCTCTACGGGAGTCTATTGTTTAAAGCGTCATTACTCTATTCGGGAGATTCTAATGGCGAACCATCCAAGTGGTGCGGGGTACCGTTCATATGTTACCTGCTCTCCTCTGTAGAGGTCGCGCCGGGGATGTCCTTTTCTCAAAAACGACTCCACATCCCGCCAGAAAAAGAAAACGTCATCAAATAAGCCGGGTTCCCTTAGGAACCCCATCCGTCCACTTGGTATACGGAGACCACAGTTCCAGTCTTGTGCAGTTCGATGGGAAGTGGGGGGCTGAGCTTGGGCCTCATCTCTCAGTCTCCTCGTGGCCTGCTCTCTCTGGTACCAGTCCTCCCATCGACGCTGCATCGTAACCTGGTCTCTCTCATCCAGGGCCGGCCGGGTACTCTGTAGCGACTGGTACTGTGGGGGTGGTGAAGCGCTGCTGCTGGATAATCTGGGCGCTGCTCCGCGGAGCCGAGAATGGCAGGAAGTCCCCATTGGTGCCGCTGCCACGCGATCCACCACGCTGCCTCCGGGGTTCTCCCTGCTGAAGCTCCATTCGGCTCTTCGTTATCGTCGTCGTCGAGTTCCTCGTAGAGATCCTCAACCTCCACGTCTGGCGCTGTGGGTGTTGGCGCTGTCTCCAGCCGGAGACAACTGCTGGCCCAGGATGGTGGTGGTGTCGGGGGCTCCATCTGGGTCCCCGCGTTCCGGGTCTGAACGGGTGGTGGAAGGGAGGCACGGTACTCTTCTACCACCTTTGCTGCTATCGCCACCTCACGTGCCTCGTGGGCCGTCCTCCGAGCCGACAACTCGAAGGTCCGCTCAGCGCTGCACCGCCGGCACACCCATGTCAGCGTCTGTTCCATCTCCTGCCAGAGCCGGGTGAGCGCATCCCTCCATTAGTCTGCGTCGCTTTCACTTGTTAGCAGGGACGCTGGGTCGCCTTGCTCGGCGTGGGTCTGCTCCTCCAGCTCTCTGACCACATCTCTCCACCGGGGTGCTGCCATGCTTCCGGGTACAAAGGAGTCTGATGGCGTCTGTCCTTCTTTTCCGGTTTGTACAGCTATGGGCGGGCACTCCCTGGGAGCTTCCTATGGGCAGGCCCCCGGATTGATTGATGGCAATCGGGGCGGCCACACTTTTTGGCTCCTCTGTCTAGGCCCTCCTTCTTCTAGGGGCTGAGGCATACCCCCGGGCCTGCACATGGTGTTTAGTTCATGGCGACAGCGCCATCTTGGGTCTCCATGCGGTGATGGCGGGAACCCACTTTTGGCCCCATGTAAAGGCAGAAAAAGTCCATTTTAAGTGCGAGTTGAAAGGCGCACAGTACCCGGTGTTATCGGGCACGTTATCCTGTTTGTGACGCCAGTTTTGACTCGCCCAGGACTCGGGTACTCAGCTCTCAGGTGGCTGCTGTCTGGGATGTCACGGGTGGCTGCCCGAGGCCGTGGCCCTGGTGGTCAATGAAATAAGGGGGACGGGGTAAAATAAAGTATATATAATGTCATCGTGATGCCACCTGCAGTATCTGGTGATGTTCACCAGCTACAGTCCTCTGGTGGTCGATTGTATTGCGGCCAGGTTGGTGTAGTCCCCCGCAGGCGGTACTGGGCCGCCGGGGCAGCGATTCTGAAAAGAGACAGTTTATATAGGAAAGGATGCAGCAGAGTCGGAACTTCACTTCACCGGGTACTTTACTGAAAACTTCTCCAAAGTCATTACAGTTTAGCAGATGTTTCAATGGCAAATGCTACGGGTGCTGCAAGTGGAATTTCTGGCTGTTAGGTGGATCCCTCCTTGTGTACCTTTCTTATTCCTTTCTTTCCTTGCCTCCCACCCAATGGTGGTGAAGTCTGACTTCTTAGAGACAATCTGATCTCCTGCTGTGCTTCCTATTCTCCTTTCCCTTGTACCCATCGGGTGAACCTTTTACTGTTCTTTGCTGGATCCTACTGCAGAACTGATTCCCCTTTTGTGGACTCTTTGGGAGTCGGGGCCGTATATGTAATATCCCCGGTCATCGGATTCTCTATGAGCCGTATAGGAATTCACAGGTGCGGGCTCCGGTACCTGGTTGCTTCCTTCGGGGCAAACCTTCAGGTTACTCTCTTCCCCTCTTAGAGTGAACTCCCTTGCTGGGTTACTTGCTCTTTTTCGTTCCTTCTGGGATCTTTTCTGTCTTAAGCCCCACAGCCGAGGAGACCCTTCTTGCTCTCCCCCAGGCTGGCTGCCTGGCTCTCTCCTTCTCCGCTCACTAATTCAACTCAACTCAACTCAACTCTCTAGTTCCCCTAGAGGCCACTAAATCTCCTCCTGGGTCCCTCCCACCTACTAATCTAGTGTGTGAGTGTTAGCTCTAGGTTTCCACCTACTGGCCATAGTTCCAATTGCAGTGGGGTGACTACACCGCTTTTCTGGGTGTAGTACCCCTTTTGTGGCACCTACTTGGTGGGACGCCACAGATGCACATGCCACTTCCTGAACATACTTAATGGAGCAGTTCACCTGTTTCCTATTAGGACTCTGACTGAGTGCTGAACTGCTCTGTGCATAAAAGGCATCCTCCGCCTATTGGAAGTGCCTGGGCAACTTGTTCACTCATTTGGATTATTGCCTCTCCCCAGTTTGCACTCTGCAGTGCTCTGTGATAGGAAGACTGTTGCCTTGCTTTTTGCTAATACCTCTGTCTCCACAGAATCCTCTGCTGGTAGTTCCTTATCCTGAATCCTTGTGGACACTCCAGACACCTCTACCAGTTGGATTAGCCTTTGGAGGATTACACAGAGCCCCCAGGATACCCTCCACTGACAGAGCCAATGTTCTTCAGTCTCTTCATATCTACTGTCTGGTCTGTACTGGTTGCCCCTCTGGTCTGTGATTCATGGCATTTAGGCCTCCTGGGGTAACTGGTGTATCCCTGTATAGGGGTTACGTCCAGTTTCAGTATCAAGTAGGAGCCGCACACAGGATTCTTTTTGCAGCCTTTATTCTTCCTTGTGGGGTCTTACATAGTGGAGGGTGCGGGAGGGAGGACGGGGGAGCAGCCTATACTACGGCCATTTCGCACCATCAGTCATGCTTCTATGGGTACAATCTCAGAAGTGGGTGTTACTCATCTTTATTTATGCCCACTCGAGTGCAATTTCTTTTATATCAGGGGCACTATTTGATCTCATTCTCACAGAACCCCTTTAACCTTGCAGTAACAGATTTAAAAATCTAAATAAAGGTCATTCTGAATCTTCATTCAGCTCCTCTACCATTTCCTGTATATGTACTCTACGGATATTGTTGACTGTTTAACCCAAGGCATTACAAGAGTGAGGACCACACTGAATCTCATACAAAGATTTCACATTTTGTACATTTTAAAATCCACATTGCAGGTAACATTATGTGTGACAATATTTCTGCAATGTGCGATGAGGTTTTCAATACGTAAATCCTTGTAGAAAATAATGGCTAAATAGTCATGTAAAAGACACATCAAATATGCACTCTGTGTATTTACTCTTAAAGATTGCATTTCTTTTGTTAAACTAAGGTAGCTAAAATTATTAACAATTTTATTCCGATGCAAAAATAGGAATGGGCACTAGAAAGCGCTGTTGTACTATGCCTATTCCCTATTAGTCACCATGCCACAATGCATTGTGTAACATCTTATTTTAAATTAACATGTAAATGCTGCTGTTGATAGTAAGAGACGACCTTTTTACATATTTATGATTTCAAACATAATGGAAATGAATAATACGTTTTGCTATATTTTGCAAAAATATTTCATAATAATTTTCCACTAGAATAAATGATCAGGCTGCTTCTGGATATGGCTACACTTAAGGTTTGATAGTATTATGTTAGTATAGTAACTATCACTTGTGAGCCTGACAATTTGCTTTAACTGAAAATTGACGTTGCCGACCCGCAAGGCTAAGATTTGACCAGGTCTAAATCTTTTAAAAATACAAAAAGGGGGGAGACAAGAGGCGCAATAGTGCCCTATTACTAGTGACACTATCTGTGTGAGTTTATCAATAGATGTGCACTTACCTGATCTAGTTGTGTGCCCCACAACTGGTTTATAAGCATTTGGTTTTTAGCTGCTGCAGGACCTCCACCAGCCACTCGCACGTGGAAAAACACTCAGATATTGGGAAGATGGTGTGTCACGGTCCGCGCTGCTGCCTCAATGGAATCACAAGGAATGTAAGGTTCCAAGAAGTCACAAGGAATGCAAGGTTCCAAAAGTAACAATCTCCTTTATTCCACCAACGCGTTTCGGCACCTATCCTGGCACCTTCATCAGGGTATTCCATTGAGGCAGCAGCACGGACCGTGGTACTCCATCTTCCCAATATCTCAGGTCTAAATAAAGGGTAAATGATTACATATTGCCATTTACTGTGAATTAAATAAGTATTTGATCCCTCGCTGATTTTGTAAGTTTGCCCACTGACAAAGACATGAACAGTCTATTATTTTAAGGGTAGGGTAATTTTAACAGTGGGAGATAGAATATCAAAAATAAAATCCAGAAAATCACATTGTCTAAATTATATAAATGTATTTGCCTTTTGTAGAGAGAATTAATTATTTGATCCCCTACCAATCATTAGGAGTTATGGCTCCTACAGACCAGTTAGATGCTCCTAATCATCTCGTTACCTGCATTAAAGACAGCCGTGTTAAATTGTCACCTGCATAAAAGACTCCTGTCCACACACTCAATCAGTCAGACTCTAATGGTGGGTTTACACACACCAATCATTGTATCCAATATCTGAACCAATCTCTGGTTGCAGTGAAATCATGGACAGATTGCTCCATGTTGTACACAGCCACAAAATGGAACTATGTGTCCATGATTTCACTGCAACCAGAGATTGGTTCAGAGATTGGATACAATGATTGGTGTGTGTAAACCCACCATAACATCTACAACATGGGTAAGACCAAAGAGCTTTCTAAGGATGTCAGGGAAAAGATCCTAGACCTTTACAATGCTGGAATGGGCCACAAAATCATAAGTAAGATGCTGGGATAGAAGAAGACAACTGTTGCTGCAATAGTAAGAAAACGGAAGAAATACAATATGAGTGTCAATCGACATCGATCTGGGGCTCCATGCAAAATCTCACCTTATGGGGTATCCTGGATCATGAGGAAGATGAGAGATTAGTCTAAAACTACACGGGAGGAACCTGTTAATAATCTCAGGGCAGCTGGGACCGCTGCCAAGAAAACCATTGGTAACACATTACGCCATAATGGATTAAAATCCTGCAGTGCCCACAAAGTCCCACAGCTCAAGAAGGCACATGTGCAGGCCCATCTGAAGTTTGCCAATGAACACCTTGGTGATTCCGAGAGTGATTGAGAGAAGGTGCTGTGGTCAGATGAGACAAAAATTGAGCTCTTTGGCATTAACTCTACTCACCGTGTTTGGAGCAAGAGAAATGCTGTCTATGACCCACAGAACACAACCCCACTGTCAAGCCTGGCGGAGGAAACATTATGTTTTGGGGGTGTTTCTCTCCTAAGGGCACAGGATTACTTCACAGCATCAATGGGACAATGGATTGAGCCATGTACTGTAAAATCATGAGTGACAAGCTCCTTCGCTCCATTATGGGTTGTGGCTGGGTCTTCCGGTATCACAATGACCCAAAACATACAGCCAAGGCAACAAAGAAGTGGCTCAAAAAGAAGCACATTATCATGTCATGGAGTGGCCTAGCCAGTCTCCAGACCTTAATCCCATAGAAAACGTATGGAGGGAGCTGAAGCCTCGAGTTGCCAAGCGAAAGCCTCAAACTCTTAAGGCCACTTTACACACACAGATATCTGTGACCAACTTCTGAACAGATCTCTGGTTGCAGTGAAATCATGGACACATTGTTACATTTGTACACAGCCACAAAATGGAACAATGTGTCCATGATTTCACTGCAACCAGAGATCTGTTCAGAAGTTGTACACAGATATCTGTGTGTGTAAAGTGGCCTTTAATGATTTAGACATAATCTGCAAATAGGAGTGGACCAAAATTCCTCCTGAAATATGTGCAAACCTCATCATCAACTAGAATGTCTGACTGCTGTGCTTGCCAACAAGGCTTTTACCACCAAGTATTAAGTCTTGTTTGCCAGAGGGATCAAATATTTATTTTCCTCTTCAAAATGCAAATACATTTATATAATTTAGACAGTGTGATTTTCTGGATTTTATTTTTGATAGTCTGTCTCTCGTTAAAATTAACCTACCCTTAAAATTATAGACTGTTCATGTCTTTTTCTGTGAGCAAACTTACAAAATCAGCAAGGGATTAAATACTTATTTCCCCCACTGTAGAAGCAATTTAATAATGCTTCTTATTACTGCAGCTACATCATTACTTACTACTAGGCTATTGGGAGCTTTTACACAAGCCGAATGGTACCATGTTCTAACTATGCAGCCAATATTGCAAAGTAAAACTGAATACATTTTAGCATGAATTAGAGTGGTATTATTATATTTATTTCTAAAATGGCTTCCACAAAATAGATAAACATTACAAAGCAAAACCACAGCAAACTACTGCGGTACGAATATTAGAATAATAGCTTATTGTAAAATTGAATAGAGAAAATATGGCACAGCATTACTGGCTATAGGTATATTGGAATAAAGGAGACGTTTAGGTAATGTATGAGCCAATACAAATGAGCCCCATAACCAACAACAAGGTGCATCTAATACATCGGGATCCTAACCTCAAATGTCTCGTAGCCTCCCTGGCGGTCTGTTTAGGTCTTGAATTTTTTTCTAAAAGCGGGCTACCCGCGTTCGCGGCAGATGCGGTAAAAAAACCGCATCTGCCGCACTTGCCGCATAGCTGCCGCACTTGCGCCGCACTTGCGGCGCGGTTGCGGCGCGGTTGCGGTAATCTGCATAGTAAAGGGAACCAACCACCTCGGATGACCCTCATACACTGTTAATATGTGCCCCTGCAGCCTAGTAAACCATTTGCAGCACTGTTTTTGTGTGAAAAGTGGCTGCAGTAGAAGTGAGATAATGATTTTATACACTTACATGCCTGCGTACTTGAGGGCGTCTCCCTGTGTGTGCTGGCACTTGTGGGCTGTGCTCATCATGTCTGCTCTCCCCTCCCTTATGCACGCCCCCTCTCAGCCTGCTATAGTGATGTGAGGCTGATCTCGTCATAAAGGGGCGGGGCTAAATCGCGGCATCCCGGTAGCCCCGCCCCTTTATGACGCAATCAGCCTCACATCACTATAGCAGGCTGAGAGGGGGCGTGCATAAGGGAGGGGAGAGCAGACATGATGAGCACAGCTCACAAGTGCCAGCACACACAGGGAGACGCCCTCAAGTACGCAGGCATGTAAGTTTATAAAATCATTATCTCACTTCTACTGCAGCCACTTTTCACACAAAAAAAGTGCTGCTAATGGTTTACTAGGCTGCAGGGGCACATATTAACAGTGTATGAGGGTCATCCGAGGTGGTTGGTTGCCTTTACTATGCAGATTACCGCAACCGCGCCGCAAGTGCGGCGCAAGTGCGGCAAGTGCGGCAAGTGCGGCAGATGCGGTTTTCTCACCGCATCTGCCGCGAACGCGGGTAAGCCCGAGCCTGACTCGGGGTTAACGCTTCTGGTAGTGAATGTTAACCCCGAGTCAGGCTCGGGAATAACGCTAGGAAGGTTAAGTGCAATTAAAAATCTGCATGTATGGGTAGATAGAATCCTAGCTATATAGGAAGGTGAATCCACACTGGATAAATGGCAGGGGAGCTCAGTCAGAAAAAATACTACAAATTTAACAAAAAACTGACTGGCAACACCAATAAATGTGAATAGGTGCCAGCTGAAAAAAACATGACTGCAAAAATCTATTCTGCTACATATTAGAACACTTAGGCTACGTTCACACATTGCGCTTTTAAAAAAAGCGCAATGTGTGTGTGCGTCTGCCAGCAAAGTGAATGTGAAATTCACTTTGCCGTGAAGACAGTGCGCAAATATACCCAGCACTTTTATGGGAGAAAGCGCAGGCGTAAATTCTGTACGCACCTGCGCCCGCCCTTTCTCCCAAAGGAGCCCATTATTCCCCCTGGAATTACGCATCAATACGCAATTCCAGCGGGAATATGCCAGCGCTGCAGGATGTTATGTTACACAGGGGAGGAAGAATCCTCCCCTGTGTGACATCTGTGCCAGACCCTTTTGGGTTTTGTAGTGTATTAATATACACTGTGAAACCCAAATTAAAGTAGTAAAAATGTGTAAAAATAATAAAAATTGAATACTTACCCTCCATCGGGTGTTCAGGGAGCCGGTAGCCGAGAGATCCACAGGCATCGACCTTCCAGGACCTATCAAAATCGCTGATTGGCCACTCGCGATCATGTGATATTGACGTGCTCCCGGAACACCTGGTGGAGAGTTAAGTTATCAATAATATTTTTTACACATTTTGACTACTTTAATTTGGGTTTCGCAGTGTATTTTAATACACTACGAATTCCAAAAGGGGCTGTCACACATGTCACACAGGGAAGGATTCTTCCTCCCCTGTGTGACATCACATCCCCCTGCGCTTTTGGGGGAGAAGAGATCCTGTAAAAAAACACGGTGTGTGAATGCACTGCGTTTTTTGCATGGGTGTAAAATGTGGGAAAAATCGCCTGCACAAAAAAACGCATTGTGTGAACGTAGCCTTAGAATTAAATAAATAAAGAGACTCTGGCCATGCATTACTATGGTAGGAAGATTAGAGAAAAAGGGAAAAAAGCATTTCAGGTTAGGGTGCCGATATATGAGATGCTCCTTGGTGTTGGTTATCAGCTCATATAAATTGGCCAGTACATTAGCTAAGCGTCTCCTTTATTCAAATATACCTAAAGCAGTAATTTTCATATTTTCTCTATTCAATTTTACAATAAGCTAAGTGTATTTTTCCTTTTTCTCTAATGTTCTTACCACATCAATGCATGACCATAGTCTATTTATTTAATTCTAAGGCTTTGGGCCGATTTACAATGTATGCTGTGCATTTTTGACGTCCAAAATCCTCACCATGTTTCAAAGATCCACACAGATAAGTTGGTGGTCTCTTGGTGCATTTTTGCAGTGATTTTGCTGCATTTTTTTTAAAGCGAATTTAAAACCAGTAGCAATCAGTAACTAGCTTGTGAATGAATAGACACTCAGAACATGATGGTGCCCACTGCAACCCTCTGCAGCTCCTCTCCCGCCACTCTGCCCACATCCTACGTGGACCTGTGATTTCTGCCCCTGGCACCCCCGCAACCCTCCCTTGGTAAGCCATGGTGGGTGCAGGGGGGAGGATATATGTATATATACACATACCAGGATGGGGGACATGTTCAAAGAGTAGGGGACATGTACACCAAGATGGGGGCATGTACAGAGGATGGGGGACATATACACCAGGATGGGGGGTCATTTACAAAGGATGGAGGAAATATGCACCAGGATGGGGGATATAAATACACCAGGATGGGGGGGACATATACACCAGTATGGGGGATCATGTATACCAGGATGGGGGATATATATACCAGGATGGGTGCCATGTTCCAGGATGTGGAATATACAGTATATACCCCATGATGGAAGGGGCATATACCAGGATCTGGAACATATAGAAAATATATATACACACGATGATGGGAGACATAGATACCAGGATGGGGGACATATAAACTGATTGTAAGTTGGACACTGGCATTATAAGACAGACCCATTTAACATTACAACATTATTTTTTCCTATTTCCCTTTACCAAATTTGGTTTGTATCTTATAAAGCAAAAAATACAGTAATTTAAAAATAAATTACTTGGAACGGCGCTGTATTTTTAATTTCCAACCAGAAAATCCTGGAATCCTAAGTGTGGCACTAAGACCGAGGTTCATAATGTGGGGTCAATGTTAGACCCGGCCATTATGAACCCCTAAGTAAAACTAGTGAGTTTTGGGTCCTGATGTGAGTGGGTAACGTGGGAAAGTTCACCTCAGGTCAGAGAGCTGTGTCGCTCTAGCTGACCTCAGTTGACCCAAACTGTGACGTCACCTTGCTCACAGCAGAAGCTGAAACTCAGTCAGTTCCATGTTCCACTGTGATCAGACATCATAGATGATTGTGGAGTCATTGTGTGCAAATAATAAAGAATGTGAATGAGGACTGTATTTGTGTTCTTTTTTTACAAATCAATGATTTTTCATGGTGTGGTGTATTATTTACAATTTACTTAGAGGTTCATAGTTGTTGGGTCTAACATTGGCCCGACATTATGAACCTCGGGTTTAGTGCTAGCTGGCAATATTCAGCTGGCATTAATCCCTTATTACCCAGTCTGCCAAAGAGCAGCTGGAACAGTCAGGTACAGTGTCAGAAAATGTTGCTTCTAAATACAATATTTTTTGGGATCGGTGGAAATTTGCAGCATGGGGGCCCCAGAATGCTTGGGCCACCCAACACTGGGAAGTCCAGCCCCTATTTGCCTAGTTGTACCTGGCTGGACCAAAAATACAGTGAAGCTCCACTTAATTTTTTTTTATTATTTCTTGAAATAATTTAACACAAAATGGCTCCCCTGTATTTTAATTACCAGTAAAACTAGGAAGCTAGCATTGGGTGGTAGCTCATACTGCCTGCTGTATCTGTGCTGGTGAGCAAAAATGCAGCAGACCCCATGTCATCAGCGCAAAATTTTCACCAAATCCGCTCTAAATATGCAGCAAATACTCACTGTGTGAACAGTCCTGCGTATTTGCTACATATTTAGGAGCTAACATTGAGGTCTATGGGTGAAAATCACAGCAAAACACGCCAAAATAATTAATATGGTGCACATTTTTCTGCAGTAAAATGTATGCCATTTCTGCTGTGGGAAAATCCGCAATAAGGGCACAACACTTCTGATTTCCCATAAACTTTGCAAGGAATGTACTGTACTGCGGATTTGTAAAAAAAAAAACACCAAATAAACATGGGAAAATTGCAGCATAAAATGTGCGAAATCCGCAGTGTCGAGACATAGCATTAGTGTTCTAGTGTGCAGCTGTATATCTTTTTGTAGTCATGTTTTTTTCATCTGGCACCTGTTCACAATTATTGGTGTTGCTGGTCAGTTTTTTTGCTATATTTTTAGTGCAGTTTTGTCACAAACCTGTAAGCAAATCTTTACACCAGCAAAGTCAATGAGAATTCTGAAGTTTTGTGCACATATTGCTTTTTCTCTTCTCTTGCAGATTTGGTGCAGAAATAAATCAGCAGTATGTCTATTCTTACAGTATTTTTCCACGTCACATGCATGAAAAGCACATTGAAAACATACATGCAAAAAATGCATCAAAAACACAGCAAAACCATGTAAAAAATGCTACGTGTTTTTTGTGCGTTTTCCCTGCCAGGAAACGTGTGACATAGCCTACGATGTGTACAGAATTCCTGAGTATAAATTGCCAAGTAGCAAAAATATGCTGCAAATGAGCTGGTTATCTTTCAACAAAAGAATAATTTAAATGATGTCTGTGATGCTCTACTGCTGTAGATGGATCCGTTCTAACGCCCTATTTGCCATATTTGCCTTGGGTGTTTTTCCACTCTAACTGACCATTCTTGGAATTTTAACTAAATGGACAGATAGTGAGGGTATTTATTTTATGTCTGTTTTTCCTTTGGAAATGGTTTTATACCTTTTCTTGTCTGTAGTTTTCCTTAATGTGCAGGGTATTAATATATGTATTAAATGCTGCAAAAAGACATGGCGGAAGGTATACTGACAAATCCCGCTGTATGGATATCATATGATATGGACACCTAGTGTGTTGCTGTATTAATATCCATCACTACAGTGAGAATATTGAGGCTTATTTTTAAATAGTATATAATTGTAGACCCATAAACTTTAAGGCTACATTCAGACTGTGCGTTTTTGCATCTGTTTTTGTGTTCCACTTTTTGCAGTGCACTGCATAAAATGGATCAGTCAAATTAATACCCTGCTAAATCAAAGGCTAAGTTCACATCTAAAGGGGGTTGCATTGTTTTAATGCATAGAAACACAATGAAATGCATGAAACGCAAGTAAAAACGCATGTCATTTTCTGAAAAATATTAGAATCTGATAGTCCTCAGTGGTTGATACCTTTTAATGGCTAACTGAAAAGATGGTAAGCATAGCAAGCTTTCGGGACACTTAGGCCCCTTCGTCAGGCAGATAATGACAAAAATTCTGAAGACACATACATATATACATAAGCAGGGTGAGATAATGCAGTAAATACGACGGGTGACATAAAGCAGAGTCAGGCTAGGGAGGGGGAGAGGAGATGGGAAAAATACTAAGAAAAGAGGAACCGACTGTAAACTTTTTCTTCTATTATTGTTTTATGATTAGTGGCCTGTGGTGACCTGAAGTTTCCTCAGTGAGTTGTAGAGGGCAACTAAATCAAAGCAAGACAGTTCACATAAGAAGTGTCAAAAGTTCATTGTCCTCTAACTAGAGTCTTTTGCAAGATGTGATCTCCCCAAATGGCAATTCATTTTCTATAAAAACACTTGAATCTGATGTCCCCAAATGCCCTTACATTGCAGGAAACATTTTGGGTTGCGTTTGCAAAAATGCATGCGTTCTGCGTTTGCAGAAAATGACATGCGTTTTTACTTGCGTTTCCAATGCTTTTCCCATTGAAATGAATTGGTGCGTTGACGCATGCGTTTGCAATGCGTTTTTGGCACACATGCTGTCAAAAATGGATTGCAAGCCAAATGGAATAAAAATGCAGATGTGTAAAGGCCAATGGGTTTTCGCTTTTGTCCATCCAGACTGGGAATTGTTTGACTGATCCATCTTGGCCTGCAGGAATGATCCGTTTTTTGTAAGTGCATGTTAGTTTCTGTGGCATTTTTGTCCTCCGTGTTTCCCATAGGGTACCAATCTAAATGGGAAAAAAAGCGCAATAGAAACCCCCGACATCTGACCCCTTATTAGAAACTAGACCCCCAAAGGAACTTTTCTAGATATGTGGTTAGCATCTTGAACCTCCAAGTGCTTCACAGAATTTTAGAACGTTGAGTCGTGCAAATAAAAAAAATCTAATTTTCTCCACACTAGACCCCTCAAGGAACTTTTGTAGATGTGCGGTGAGGACCTTGGACCTCCAGGTGCTTCACAGTTTAGCTGTGAAAATATAAAAAATCTAATCAGTGGAAACCCCCACAATAGACCCCTGTCAAAATGTTTTGCTTACGCTTCTACGCCACCAGACCAACTGGACATGGGTCGTGCATCCGAGGTGGCATAAGTATGTGGACCCACTGGACCACAGTGGGGACTCGGGCCTGCCCCGATCTAGGGAAGGGCAGGAACCAGGGTCTTTGACACCTCAGCAAGTGGGCTAGGTTGTAACAGTCAGGTCTTGAAGACACCCCACAACTTCAAGTATAAGAGCATAAATTTTACTAACGTAAGGTCACAGTACAAGGTAACAGGGAAAGGTTAACATAAATGCAAGGCTTGTGATGCTGCACATCTGGTAAGGATAACATCACAGGTAGGCAGATGTCAGGTGATGGCATGGCAGGAGGTCATTTCGGGTTGATGTAGTCCAGGATCATCAGGCACGGGCATATCATGAGGACCTCTGACTCAGGCCCCAGGCATAGCACTGGTACTGTAGGAGAATATCAGACACCAACCTCAGGGAGGTGTCATCTCTGGATAGACACCAGGGAACAGGCCAGACATTGGGACATAGACAGAACACGGAGAGCACAGGTCCAGGAACACTGATAGGACAGCTTAAAACATCAATTGGTCAGATCCAGGAAACTCAGGCAGAGCCGTCAACGGAATACAAGGCTGGAGACTCCCCAGGAACACGAAGGAAGAGCCCATATAGGAACATTAGAGGGACCGAATCAGGAAAATGACTGGAAGACCAGGAACTTGGACTGAACATCTGGACACAGGCTGGACATCTAGAATCAAGGAAGTACATCAGGGAATGTCAGGACATCTGGACACTGGACATCAAACACAGGTCCAGGCGGAAGACATTGGAACATGGGCAGGACATCTGGACACCCGACATCAGTCATCAGGCTCTCGACATTAGATATGGCTCCAGGCCGCAGTCATCAGGCTCTAGACATCGGACACAGCTCCAGGCACCAGGCAGCAGGCATCAGGTGTTGGACATCAGACATGGCTCCAGGCACCAAGCAGCAGTCATCAGGCTCTGGACATCAGACATGGCTCCAGGCACCAGGCAGCGGTGATCAGGTTCCCGACATCAGACACTGGCTGGAAAGGAACCAAACAAGATGGTGCAAGCACTTCAGCAGACAGGAGCTAGTTAGGTTAAGCAGAACAGTGCAAGCACAAAGAGCGTGGACCAGAGCTAAGTGATACAGACACCACAGGAGCAGACTGTGGTTGGACAGTGCGAGCACAGCACAGTAGCGTGAGTACAGAATGGTACACGCTCAGCAGGAAAACTGGACTCCAACTTTAAAAAATGAACAGAGGTTTATTCATAAGACACAGGAAACTCACAGTCTTTAAGTTCAGGGTACAAGACACAGAGGATTCAAGAGACAAGGCAGGGAGGATGGTACCAGGTGTAATACACACAGGACGGGTCCAGGGATAAAGACAGAGAGACATCAGTTATCACAGAACTGATTACAGGCAGAACTGGAGCTGAAATAATGGGCTGACCAGGCGCAGCTAGCTAGACCAACACAGATGGTTAGATTCACAAATCTAATGCAAAGCTCTGGTGACACCTAACAGGGAAGGGGAACTTTAAATAGGAGTTCCCCTTAGCAATAGGCTGGGGACAGTAATTCAAGGAGCACACCACCCCTACTTAAAATGGGGAAGGTGTGCCCCCAAGCACCCAAGGCACAAGCAGGAACCTAGGATACCCAGCACAGGAACTGAGGCCTAAGGCACCTGGCAGCAACTGCAACCCTCGACACACAAGGAAAGTCATGCAACATAGCAGAGGACCTAGCAACCCGCAGATAGCTTTCACAGTCTTTTGTGAAACTAAATCTAGAAGAAACAGAAACCCTTTTTTTTCTTATGCTGCTCACCAGATCATAAAAGTGATAAGACAGCTTTATTCTCCGGTCAGTAAAAACACATCGACAAATCCTTAATATTGTTTTTTTGTTTTGCGGCTTTTACATCAATAAAACTATTTTAGATGAAAAGAAAAGGGTTTCAAGATGTCATAATGTGATATGGGGTTTTCGTCAACAGCACAGGTACAGCAGGCAGATACTGGCTCCCAACTACCCCCATCTGCCTAGTTTTACCTGGCTGGTAATAAAAAATACAGCGAAAAACCCTTCTTTTTTTAATTATTTCTTGAAATAATTAAATAAAAATTATGCGGGGCTTTGCCATATATTTGGTTTCCAGCCAGATACAGCTTAGGCATCTGGGGGCTTGGATCCTCAGAGGGCTGAGAATTCTGGGTCCCTGACACTTCAAATTGTAGCCCGCAGCCACCCCAGAAAATGGCGCATTCATAGAAGTGCCATTTTCTGGCGCTGTGCCCGACTCTTCCAGCTGCCTTGTGGCTGTGGCAGACTGGTTAGTAAGGGGTTAATGCCAGCTATGTATTGCTATCTGACACTAACACTGAGGTTCATAATGTTAGCCAATGTTAGACATTCCCATTATAAACAATACACAACATGAAAAATTATTTCTTTTAAAAAAGAAGTCAAACACAGAGCTCTTTTGCCATTTTTATTACACCTATAATAACCCTTCATTAATTCTCTGTGACAACCTGATCGCATACGATGCCCTTTAATGCATCAGCATTGCAGCTGATTGTATGTGAGTGTCAAAACTGCTCACAGCTCTAACACTGCCTTGCTCACCATGCATTTAGCATGGTGCATGAAGCTTTCTGTATTCAGGTGTCCTGGGGGTCATCATGGCAGCAAGATCACCATGGCAGCAATTGGTTCCCTGTGATCACATCACAGGAGTCTGATTACTCGGGAGAGGAGCACAATACCTCTCCCTACCTCTTAAATGTTGCAATTGCTAATGATCGCAGCATTTAGGAGGTTAAACTGCCAGGAACATTGCAGCACCACTCCTGGCAGTGAGTGCCTGGTCTCAGCTGCAAAATCAGCTGCAGACCTGACAGCGATCTTGCGGGCATAGACGCAGTGCCCGCGAGAAAGCCAAGACGTACTGGATACGTCCAATGTCAGGAACAAAAAGGTTTTCCTGGACGTACGCAGTATATCCATTGTCGCAAAAATGTTAAGCGGTCATGTCCCCTACTTTTAAGTCAGACTAAAAGTGCACATACCTTTGAGATGGTAATTTAAGGGATTTTACAATGAACAAAGTTAATTTTAATGTTTATTTTAATCAATAGATGGTGGAATAATAATAATAGTTTCCACAATATATGTGTTTAAAAAAATGTTTCTATGCTGAGATAATATTATACAGTTGAAACCAGATGTTTACATACACCATATAAAAAGACACATATGCATGTTTTTCTCACTCTGAGTGGCGAGTGATGTATGCAGTCAACTGATGTGATTGCCATAGCAATTGTGTCACTGATTTGGTGACCTGACTTGATTACTATGGTGACCAGATCATTTGAGATGATTGCTATGGCAATTACATCAGTTGACTGCCTATGTCACTTGCCGCCAGCCTGGTCCGGAAGCGGTGACTTCTGAGGTCACCTGAGGTCATGGTTCAGGTAAGAATGGTGGCCACTAAGCATAGCGGGTACCATGCTTACCTGACCTGTCGTCGGGTGACCCAGGAGTCACTGTATACTTGGTTGCAGCTGGCAGCTCATTCATTCAGTGACTGGTGGCTGATGTGACTGGATGCTGTTTTCAATACTGCAGCCTCCAATAAAGAAGACATCGCAGAGAATTGTGGAGGGTATGAGGGCAAAGGGTTAATAAAGATGGAGTCCTTAAATGTCTTTGTGTTTTTATTTCTAATAAAATGTTTTCTCTCTGTGTTGTGTCTTCTTTACTATTTACTTGAAATTATTAATGGCCAGGTCTAACATTGGACCGACATTAATAATTTTGGGCTTAATGCCAGTTGGCAATACAAAGCTGGCATTAACCCTCCATTTCCCAGTTTGTCACCGCTAAACAACTGGGGTAGCCAGGTAAATCAACAAGAAATGGAGCTTTTTATGAATGCACGAATTTCTGGGACAGCTGCAGGCTGCTATTCTATAGTGTAGGGGTACCCCATTATGATAGGCCCTCAACCTGCTGTGAATATCAGCCCTCAGCTGCTTAGCTTTAAAGCGAACCTGTCACCCCCCCCGGGCATCAAAAGCTCTAATAGCCACCTTCTGCAGCACTAAGGCTGCATTCAGGGAAGGTGACTATAGCCTTTTGATGCCCTTTGTAGTCTGAAATATGAAGTTAGGTAAATGCTTACTCTTAGAAAGACCAGAGACCGGGAGGCGGGGTTTCACGCTGCTCTGGCCCGCCCCCTCTTGTCAGTCATGGTGCTCGGCTGCTGCTGCCTCCCATGACTGTGTAAAATGAACGCGCGTCTCCGTTCTCATGCACGGAGCCGCGCATGCGCTGTGTGCCCGGTGTCGATGACTTCCTGGACACCGGGTGCACAGCGCATGCGCGGCTCCGTGCATGAGAACGGAGACGCGCGTTCATTTTACACAGTCATGGGAGGCAGCAGCAGCCGAGCACCATGACTGACAAGAGGGGGCGGGCCGGAGCAGCGTGAAACCCCGCCTCCCGGTCTCTGGTCTTTCTAAGAGTAAGCATTTACCTAACTTCATATTTCAGACTACAAAGGGCATCAAAAGGCTATAGTCACCTTCCCTGAATGCAGCCTTAGTGCTGCAGAAGGTGGCTATTAGAGCTTTTGATGCCCGGGGGGGTGACAGGTTCGCTTTAACTTGGCTAGCAATTATAAATAGGGTAGAGCCCTACGCATTTTGTTTGCCAGCCAAGGTAAAAATAGGCAGCTTGCAAATGTCAGCTTTATCTGTGCTGAGACGGAAAAACACAGAAGAGCTCTATGCATTTTTATTTATTTTTTTACACACTATGACACCAGGTTGGTTGCCATACACTAATATGTATGACAACCAAGCACAGACACCATCCAGATTTTGGAAATACAGTCTGATTAAAACAGCCAAACACAGACACTCTCACAGAGCATGAATGTCTGTGTTTGGCTGTTGCTGGTCAGTGAATTGAATAAGCAGAAAGATTAAATGGCAGGTCAGGAAATAAGTGAGAGGGAGATCGCGAGAGCAGACCTGGAAGCAAGCAGCAGGAGACTGTAAAGATGATCTGTGTGTGTGTGTAGGATAACGTAGAACAAAAGCATTAGAGCATTGACACTAATGCTTCTGTCTTATGTTAAGCTACATACACATCCAAACAGTTACTGAACAAATCCTGAATTCGCAACTTTTCAGCAAAACATTAGGTTTCGAGGGGCTGAACAAACATTGCCAAATGCGGTGCAGAATTGAAATTGGCGAACATATTCAGGCAAAGTTTGCTCATCTCTATTCTCATGTGAGGAGAGCCTCCAGCCACTCTGGGCAGTGCAATGTGATACTCGCATGAGACACACGGCAGTGTGACTCTAGCCTTACCACCACAGCCCGGTAAGTATAGTGATGCACATTGCTGTTGCCCTGTTATGGGGACTAGTGATGGGTGAACCCAAGCTGGGCAGCATGGTGGCTCAAGTGGTTAGCACTGCAACCTTTGCAGCACTGGGGTCTTGAAGTCCTGGGGTCAATTCCCACCAAGGACACTTAGGACAACATCTGCAAGGAGATTGTATGTTCTCCCCGTGCTTGTGTGGGTTTCCTCCGGGCACTCCGGTTTCCTCCCACATTGTAAAGACATACTGATAGGATGTTTAGATTGTGAGCTCCAAGAGAGATAGCATTACTCATGTATGTAAAGTGCTATGGAATTAATAGCGCTATATAAATGAATAAATTATTATTATTATTATTATTATTAAAATTCGGGGTCTGTACCGAACACCTAGCGTTCATGCACTCATGCAATCAAAATACAGGAAAGCCCAAAATTTTTAAAAACTATTTAAATAAATAATTAAAAACAAAGTGCACTTCTCTCTCTCTCACTAACGGCTGGGCTCCGGGTGTCGGGTGATGCTGGGGTTATCTGAGTTCATGTGAACTCAATAACCTTTCACACAGCACTCAGCTGTCATTTCATGCCTGCTCTTCTCTGCCAGCAGATGTCTTTGTATGTTGGCAAAGATGTAGCAGAGCTGAAGAAGATAATAACACCTGGATTATGTTGGAGGAAAGTTTTCTTTTTCTTGTAATTAAAGATTGAGTCCCTAAATGTGTTTTGTGTTTTATTTGTAATAAAAACATTTTTTCTCTGTGTTGTGTTTTTTTTTTTATTGTTTACTAGAAATTCGTGGTGGCCAGGTCTAATTTGGCCTGACACCAAGAATTTCGAGTTTAGTACCATCTGAGAGTACAAAGCTGGTATTAACCCAATTATTACCCAGTGAAAGTCAGAAGTCAATCGAGTTTATAGCTGAGCCATGAACTTGGGTGACCCCTGGCATCACTGCGAACATTGCCAAGAACTGTCAAGTTCTCAGCAGTGCAGTGAATAACCCCAGAAGTTAATGAGCGGCTCTGGAAGTAGATGCGGCCAGAGCAGCGAGTTGGCAGGACACGTGCCGAGGGACCTGGTGAGTATAATGATAATGTTAATTAATTATATGCTTCATTCTACAGCCACCCACCCCATACCATAACTGTAAAGTCTTATCTCGGGGATCGGACTTTACAAAAAAGGTCCGGGCCAACCCAGCGGTCACCGAGCATTGGGGCTTTCACTCATCACTAATGGAGACAGCCCACAGCATTTCTTCACAATCTAGAGATAGCAGAATATCTTCTGGTATTTAACCATGCACTCTTAGCTCAACTAAGCAAAAAGGTTTCTTCATTTCTACAAGTTTGCAAAAATGTTTATCATTTTTCATTTTTTGGTTTGCTTTGGCTTACTTTTTTTAACTCTATCTTCATATGGCTGTCCAACCTAACTTAAATCATATAAACTCTGTCAGCCCTGAGCTATAATATTTTGGATATCATTGTCCAGGAATAAGCTAGAAGGTAGAAACTATCACTTTTTAATAACACAGATTTATCTTTCTTTTCTCACCTTGCTCTTTCACAATGCTCACATTTGCCCTCACAATTTTTGTTCCACTAATCTTCACTCTCCTTCACTATCTCCAAATCCCAGAACCCTCTAACCAAATAACTATCTCCCCATTCCTCTTATCCCCACCTCACCTTATCCACAGACCTCCTCCTTAACCTCCGTTCTATTCTCCTAAAATATAAAACAAACCGGCCACTCTCCTTCTCCCATCTGCTTTCCCTTTCTTTACTACTTTTCACTGCTGTTGACATATCTCCCAATCCTGGTCTACCCACCCAATACTTCCCACTAATTCCCTCTCCTATTTCTCTCAACATAAGACAAGCTACCGCAATCTCTCACATGTGAAATCGGAGCCCCTGACCCCCAGCCCCTTGCATCCTCTCTCTGGAGCACTTTGGAATGCCTGTTTTGTCTGCAACAAACTCCACATGATCCATGACCTCTTTCTCTCTCGTAACCTTTCCTTCTTGGACCTCACTGAGACCTGGCTGACTCCCTCTGACACAGCCTCCCCTGCTGCATTGAGCAATGCTGGCCTCCAATTTACCCATACTCCTTGCCCTGGAAATATACATGCCAGACGAGTGGGTTTCCTTCTTTCTACAAACTGCTCCTTTAACCCAATCCAACCCCCTCCCTCCCTTATTCTCCCCTCTTTCAAAGTTCACTCTGTCCGCATCTATTCTCCCTTTAATCTCCAAATGGCCATCATATACTGACTGGACCCAGCCACTGCCTTTATTGACCAATTCTCCACCTGGCGTCTTTACTTTCTCTTTCCTGACATTCCCACAACCATCATGGGTGACTTCAATATCCCTACTGACACCTGCCAGCCGGCAGCCTCCAAACCCCTGTCACTTACTTCGTCCTTTTGACTCACTCAGTGGTCTTCCACAGCCACCCACACAGACAGACATACATTAGACCTCATCTTCACCTGCCTCTGCTCCATATCTAATCTCACAACCTCCCCCTTCCCCCTATCTGACCATCATTTACTCACTTTCTCATCCTTGTCCTCCTCACCTGCCCCCTATGTCCAACCACTAGCACATCCTTGCAGAAACCTCACACATCTAGATATTCAAGACTCTCAGACTCTATTCTACCACTGTTCTCCATGTCTTCACTCCATGACACAGACAGTGCCGCCGCTTTCTACAATGCCACCCCCGCATAACCCATTGACTCAGTAACCCCTCTCAAGTATGGCAAAGTGCAACAAATCAATAGGCAACTCTGGCACAATAAGCGCACCAAAAAACAGTGTCCAGGGTTGCGGAGCGGCATTGGAAGAAAACAGACTTGCAAAACGACTTTACTGTATTCAATCAAGTAACACTTGTTTTCAAATCAGCCCTCACCTTTGCTAAACAGACCTACTTTACAACCCTCATATCTTCCTTATCCTACAACCCCAAACAACTGTTCAGCACTTTAACTCTCTCCTCTGTCCACCACTGTCCCCTCTGACCTCCTTCATCTCTGCTGAAGAATTCGCCACTTACATTAAAAATAATATTGATCAAACAAGGCAAGCCTTTACTTTTCCACCACCCCAACCACTCCATATCACTGAAGGAGAGCTTACATATCTCCTCTCTAAATGGCACCTCACCACTTGTGCATTTAACCCAATCCCCTCCCACCTTATCCCCAAGCTCACTACCATGCTTATCCCAACCCACCTCTTCAACCTATTGCT
>JARQOC010000003.1:579968827-580081437 GCA_033576535.1 Allobates femoralis
TCATCTTTTGCCATAGACACTGCATTGTGAGTCTGAATTTGTATCACTGTTGGTCTGGAGAGAGAGAGATTTGGGACAAAGAGAGGGATAGACAGAGAGAGAGAGAGCAATTTCTCTTTAGCCAGACTTGTGAGTTGCATGAATTGAGTACTGACTGGGCACGATCATTGATAAAAATCTGATCATTGACCTCCGGATCCGCATGCACCAGCATTTTTTTCATGCTGCAAAAACACTACTTTGTGCATTTGGGGAGGAGGTCAAAACAATACTGTAGTACAGATCCACTGAAATACTGATGCCAACGCATGTTCCTGCGGCCTCATGTTAAGTATAAGGACACAAGCATGATCAGGAGGTTTCAGGATTTGGATGGATATCGACACAAGACAAAAAAAATGCAAGTTGAAACCACCCTTAGAACAAGGACACACTCATCCGAGTTTGAGGGACGAGACTCGGAACAGGCTGGAGCAGTGACCCTGAATGGCTTCTCTCTGTCTGGACGGGGCATGGGATGCTGCACAGAAACACAAGCAGCTGACAGCTCCCCGTCCAGAGAGAGAGAGGCCATTCAGGGTCACTGCTCCAGCCTGTTCAGAGTCTCGTCCCTCAAACTCGGATGAGTGTGTCCATGCCCTTACACTGCAGCTTTGCCTTTTCTGTTTGGCTTTTGTGACTAAATACAACTCCTCCATAGATACACCTGGAGATTTCGGCATAAAAAAGGGATTTTCACTACATTAACAAAAAAAAATTTTAAACTAGAGGAAGATTAACTGCTGATAAAAAAAAGATCATAAAATGTTAGCCAAAAATTCCATGAAATAGATTTATTAATAAGTCAATATTTTACAATATAAGAATACACTTTTTCCAGTATGACAGCTAGCCATTATGTTTCTACATCGGGGTATCATTGTGCGACACATACTGCATATCAATTACCATCACCAGTTTGCTGTAAATCCAACTCCTCAGGGATGAAACAGCCAAAAACTCCATAGATTTATACTGATCTCTCTAAAAATAGCTAAAGATATGTTTACTGACCTACACCTTAATTTGATGTGTTTCTCCGGTTGAGTTTGGTTTTACACTGTAAATACATTAGGTTGGCATTGTGCTAGACTCTAGAGATGAGATGAGAAGACTGCGCATTCAGTTAAAGTTCCTTTCGACTATCTGTCACTGTCAGTTAGCATCTGCTAAATACCTATTAGGAAATGGTTCAGAGGGAGAATACTTTTACACTCATATAATGCAAACTGCTGAATAAGACAAGTTGATTGTTTGAGCACATCAGCATGGATTTAACCCATCTTTTTTTGGTGGTTAAGACAAGTAAAAAGTTCTAAACCTTGTTTTGATTTGTATCAAAGACTTTTATAGGCTAATTGCATATTTAAAGGGCACCTCACAGCTGATGCATGCTGCCCGATCCAGGAGCAGCATGTATCAGACACTGGCTGTATGATTTCAACCATATATGTTTGACTTTGAAACATTGCAGCCTTTCAGATAACAACATACTTTAAAAGCCACTTAGGGACTGAGTCTCACAAGAGAACCCTTAAATGAGCAGATCCCGGTGACTTCTCTTTGCCTGCTTGGTCCCCAGCAGCTACTAAATTGTGTTTCTTTCAGATAGTGTCTGTCAGTGGATGGGTCAGTATGTATGAGCTGTCAAGTTTTTGCTGAACCATATGAGATCAGTATAAAGTAGGGACAGATACCCTGATTCCAGTGATGTATCACTTACTGGGCATCTTGATGTAATTTTGAAAACATTACTGTTTTATCTGCCACAGCTCTTTTAGTCTTCTTTATGATGAAATTATTTGTCTGGCCGACATCATTGACTGACAGCTTTCTGTCTACATTGTCAGCTTTCTGTCCATGAACAATCAGTGAGTTGGGATAGCACAGATAAAGCTTATGAATATGACAAACTTTAGTGCTAGAGGTTTGATAGTTCAGTTACCTATAATCTGGTGATAATACTGTAATGGTGTAGTGAGAATGCTGATGAGGGAATAGCAGTTATGGGCAGGGTGACCAGGTAAGACTAGTCTGACCCTAGTCTAGGAACCCTGAATGGCCCTGATTCCGAAGGTATCTCTGATGGTGAGAAGGTTCGGGCCTCCAGCCTCTCCCTAACCTCCTCCACCAGCCCTGCGCTATTCCCCCCTCGCCTCCCTCCACAGAAATGGGATACAGCAACTCCAAAGGAAAGGACTTCAGCAACACAAACACACAGGTCAGCACAGCATGGCTTCCAGGCATAGAGTGTAACTCTATCAGCAGCACCACTTGCTGGAAAGAGAGGCTACTTAAAAGACTAGGGGAAGGAGAGTTCAGGTGAGTCACACATTAACCCCTCAAACAGCAGTTGAACTTAACAGTGAATGCAGTTCTGGAGCACAACACAAGAGGCCAGGACCTTCACAATTATCAACCATGCAGCTCTTAAAGACAAACATACACAGCAGCATCCACCAATGTCAGTGCCATCTAAGCGCGTGACAGTACCCCCTCTTTTAAGAAAGGCCTCCGGACTCGACTATGGCACATCCGAAAGAAGTCAACATCCCCTGAGTAACGAGATATTAAAGACCTTACTGGTTGCCAAACCTGGGGGTAGATCAAGGCAGTACAGCACAGGATTACAAATGACCGATATCCGAAACAGTCCTATAACCCCAGAACCAGGAGCCCCAGCAGCACACCTCCACCTGATGTGTTTGGACAACACCCACACATACTCATTAACTCTCATGTCTGGACCTGCACGTTTATTTCTAAATCTGCGGTCACAGTTAGAGGGCACACATCCAGGGTGGTAAACTGTAGCAGTATCCCCCCGGGGCCCAGGGCTCCCTCCCCTGGAGTGCACAGCAGGAACCACCGTTCCACCCCAGCCCCTCCTCCTGGAATGACACTTAGACCCACCATTAATCTGAGGCGTAGTCTGGACTCCACTCCCTCTTCCAGGCTCCCTCCCATTCAGTTCTGGACGTGGGATAGGAGTCGGTGCAACCAGTACAGTAGAAATAGTTGTAGCGAGGCAATTACTCACACAGAAAGCCCCCCAAGTTACAACCTTTCTGGCCCGCCAATTACTGGTTGTGTTTCTCCAGCCAGGGAAGGCCCAATACAATGGGAGTGGGCAGGTTCTCTAAGTGGTGACAGGACAGAAACTCCTGGTGGAGAGTTCCTATGCTCAAGTTCACATTACGCACCACTTGGGAGAGGACCTTCTGGCTGAGTGGAACTGAGTTGATCGAGGCGATGGGAATGTGTCTCACTAAAGCACTGCTGGTGAGACCATGAGCCTGAGCAAAGCGAGAATCCATCAAATTGACCTCCGTTAACAATCAGAACTGGCACAGTCTCGCTTTTACCATCCACCACCAGCACCTTGGCAGACAGTGTGAATGGAGACTTAGTGAGGAAGGAAAGATAAACTCTCTGGTCATCTCCTTCTGAACGACCCGAGGTAGGCTGCTCCTGAGACTGCGTGGTCTTGGAGCGAAGTGGACAAACCTTAATAAAATGGTCAGATTTTGCACAGAAAAATCTTGCTCCGCCCACTTGGTGAACAGTAGCCATAGGATGTTTAACACCAAAACCTACAGCCCCCAACTGCATGGGTTCATCGGGTATAGTCTCCTCAGCAGGGATAGGTACAGGAGACATAGCAGGTTTCTGTCTCTCCCTCAGGTGTTTGTCAACCCGTATGACTAGGGACATCGCAGCCTCCAATGACTCAGGTGCGGCGTACTGAACCAGGGTGTCTTGCAGTCTAACTGACAAACCCAAGCAGAACTGACTCCGGAGGGCTGGGTCGTTCCACTGGGTGTCAGTCACCCATCTCTGAAACTCCAAGCAGTACTCCTCCACTGCTAGTGTGCCCTGCTTCAGTTTATGAAGATTAGACTCAGCACAGGTCACCCTATTAGGTTCACCATTCACCTGAGCCATAGCAACAAACACCCGTCCACCGACCGTAGCAATGGTGAGTCGGCCGGGAGGGAAATGGCCCAGGTCTGGGGTTCCCCTTTAAGAAGTGAGACTATAATTCCCACCCGCTGTTCCTCACGTCCCTATGAACGGGGTCGGAGACTGAAATAAAGCTTACAGGCTTCACGGAACACAACAAATTTGTCTCTTTCCCCAGAAAACCTATCTGGAAGAGAGACCTTGGGTTCCGAACAGCCTGAGCATGAGCTGACGCTAGGTAACCCACGACTTGCTGCAGCTGTTCCACTACCTGAGTTACCTCTTCAGAGATGGTCTGCATCAGGCGAGAAAATGCATCACCTGAGGCAGTCTGAGAAATAATGACTCAAGGGAAAAGGTATGGGCTGCTGATAATGTCACGGTGTAGTGAGAATGCAGATGAGGGAATGGCAGTTATGGGCAAGGTGATCAGGGAAGACTAGTCTGACCTTAGTCTAGGAACCCTGAATGGCCCTGATCCCGAAGGTATCTCTGAAGGTGAGAAGGTTCGGGCCTCCAGCCTCTCCTTAGAACTCCTCCACCAGCCCTGCACTATTCCCCCCGCACCTCCCTCCACAGAACTGGGATACAGCAACTCCAAAGGAAAGGACTTCAGCAACACAAACACACAGGTCAGCACAGCATGGCTTCCAGGCATAGAGTGAAACTCTATCAGCAGCACAACCTGGTAGAAGGAGAGGCTACTTAAAGGCTAGAGGGAGGGGAGTTCAGGTGAGTCAAACATTAACCCCTCAACCAGCAGTTGAACCTAATAGTGAATGCAGTTCTGGAGCACAACACAGGAGGCCAGGATCTTCACAACTATCAATCATGCAGCTCTTAAAGACAAACATATACAGCAGCATCCAGCAATGTCAGTGCCACCTAAGCACGTGACAAGCGGGAATTTCAAAAAGAGGTGGCACAGAACAAGGAATGAGGACACCCAGCGGGGCATGCTAGGAGGCAGCGAGGGGGAAAGAATGGAGCCCCAGAACCCGTCTTTGCAGTCTCCGGATGAAGACTGCTTGTAAGTTACTGTATAATGCATTTTTCTTAAACTTTATAGGGCATCTTTAGCTCAGAGAGGGATGGTTAGGGATCAGCTCACAAGGTGCAGGGACAGGTAGTGATAGACTAGAGGGGTAGAACGAGCTGACAGGTTCCCTTTAAGTGAGCTCCACAGAAGGCCTGTGATCAGTTAAACGCTGAGACCTCCTGACCTCAGGTCCCCCAGAGATAACATCAGGACATGCACACCCATGACACTTTACCTATAAATTTTGCTGGTCTCAGATGATGTAGCAAAAAAGTAGTGACAATCTCTTGGTAAATCAGATACTTAAATGTTTTCATAAACTACAATAAATAAATGTAAAATATGAGATTCGGTTGTACTTTTTTTACATAATATTTTAAACATTGGATCAAACTATATGCTTGTAGAAAATAATCTAAGAAAACCTCCCTACCTTTTACCGTTTTTAAAGCACATTTTCATACTAAAAAATGAGCAGTCAAGAATTTTTTCCCCCTAGGTTTCTGTAGTTTGAAACAAGATGAGCCAAGTACAAATAGTATGCAAACTGAAGAAGTACCTTAGACTGCAGTAAGTGAGTGCTTGTGGCATCTGTTACCGCACCACTGGTGGACAGTGAGAACAGAGTGCCCGGGAAGGAGTCAGGATGGGGATATTGTTAGAAAAGCTCTTCCATTATGCAGTTGCAAGATTCAGGCCTGAACTCTACCAAGGTTCCCCTGCCAGCAAACTGACTCTAGTGGTATGAGTCCTAAAGTGGAGACGTGGCATAGACCTGGGTTCACTGAAACGAATGTTAGATAAGGCTAATCTGACAGCAGCTGACAACGTTAAAGAGAATGGGTCCTGTAACTGTGATGAGCAAAGACACTGGCCAGGGAAGATTTTAAGACATTTATGGGCAGGTCTCTGGTGCCAAGTATGAGGAGGAAAATGGACGTGTAATAGCTAAAATGCAAGGAATGATAGAGAAGTCCAAAATATTGCTATGCTTTAAACTTGAGAAAGCTTTAACGAACTTGTTAACATGCTGTGTGCACAGTATGGATGTGTTTGCAGTGCAGTGCCGAATGATTAGTAAAAGACTGCAAAAAACCCTCTGCATTTGTGTATGTCAATCAATCCCCAGCGGAAGACTGGCCTGCACAAGAACCTAGCTACAAGTATGGCTTAGGGTAGGGTCACACTTGCGTTGTTACCCTAGCATTTCTAAGTTTTTAACGGTTTCGTCATGCTAGGGTCACAATGCAAATGTGACCCTAGCCTTACACATTAAGACCATACACCCAGACAGGATCTCCGCAACGAACCCCATCTCTCTATCTCTGTGGAGGTGGCCGAGGCATGGACTGCCACCCAAGGACTGAGCCCTTCACCCATGACTATTGCCCCGGGCCATCCTCACAGACAGTCCTATATGTAGAAAGAAAAACACTTTAGCATATTAAATTTACAATTTAATTAAATTTAATTATGCTCAATTTCACTATCCTTAAAGGAGTTGTCCATTACTCGACAATATTCAAAGGCAAATTAATCATAACTCACAAAGGCCATGACTACCCCTCCAACAACAACTATCAAAAAGTCTAATTGCAGACAATAGGGTGAATAAAAAATAAACACATCGCCCCATGTAACATGCCAATCGGCGATGTTACAGGCTATGAGAGCCACAGGCTCCAATGTTACAGCATCGCCGCTGGGGTTTGTAGACACCTCAGTGGCGATGTCGCCTGTAACATCACCGGTGCGCGCGACGCGACGCTGGCGGGGCGCCAAAAGTGTGCGTGCCCACGTGCATTGCCGGCGATATCTCCGGTGAAGTCACCAGGTGTGACGGTACCCTCACTCGAAGCCATATCGCCGGAGATATCGGCGGCAACGCTCGGGGGCGCGCACGTTTTTGGCATCCCGCCAGCGTCGCCATCGCGTGTTTACACGCGGCGATACCTCCGGCGATGCACCGGCGATGCTACAGGCGCCATGGCCACTGGGGTGTCTACAATCTCTGATCAGCATGTTACATGGGGCATTGTGTAGACATCGCCCCAGAGTGCTCACCTGGTTTCAGAGCACTGCTGAGAAACCAGGCGACCACTCAGAGGCGATATTTAGCGCCGACATCGCCCCTTTACGTTAGGCGACGATATGGCCTCGTGTGACGGTACCCTAAGTGACTCCTCCCATATTTTTTGCACAGAATAAAGTGTAATTCTCATTCCAAACAAATCTGTGACCTGGGAATAAAACCAATAAGTGCTATCGGTTCACCTATCAATCAGTGTATACTAACTGGTTTCTGCAAGATCAGAGATGGAAAATAGCACAGGAAAACCAGAAGGAAAAGGATACAGAGAAAAAAAAGCAGAAAGAAGGAGGGGAAGGAAGGATCAGGAAGGAAAATAGGAGGTAAAAATGCAAGAAAAGAAAAAGAAGAAAAGAAAAGAGATAAGCAAATTATAACCCTTGCTATACCACTTAATCTTATGGGAATTAATGCCACGAGATCCCCACACCCGTTGATCCGTTGATTTTTGCTGAAGGATATCAATGAAATTGGTTCTAGAAATAGAAAGGGCAATCACAGCCAAGAGAGTCCCGTAATCACAAACTCCACCTTACACCAGTCATATAAGATAGACACATAAACCAGGTTCAATGGACAATCTGTAGCAAAAATTTCTGCCCAGAATTACACTAAATGGAACATGAGCTGCTGGGTTCGGTTGTGCACCCACTCTATATCTTAGTATGTTGATGGGTGGTAATTAAAGCAAAACCAAATAAACCAAAAAGCCACCATACAATCAATCTTAGTTGCCATTAAATACAATGGTTCAAATTCCCCCTAGCCAGACAGCCTCACATAATCCAATGTAAATAAGACAGATATGGTAAAATCCTGTTCACAATAAAAGATGAAGGATTAGAAAAACATAGCCAACCAGATGGACATATTAAGGTCGCAATCCTGTCCTCCCCTGGCCTCTTGGAAATTCCTGCTAGGCTGAAGTATATTTTTTCTGTGTGTTTCCTTTGATATGATTAACTATTGTTATGTTGATATGATTGTTTTCAAGTACCTCAATAAAGATTGTATATTTTTCATTCACCCTATCGTCTCCGGTGAGAGTTTTTAATAGCTAATATTCAAAGGCAGCAGTGTGGCACAGTGTACCACTGTGGCTTTACAGTATTGGATCCATAGATGCAAACTCCCAACCAAGGTTTCCTACCACACTCCAATGACATATTGATAGGGAATTTAGATTGTGTGCCCCGATGGGGACAGTGATGATAATATCTGTAAAGCGCTGTGCAATATGATGGTGCTATATAAGCAATGCATAATAATAAATGAATAAATATGTATGTTTATAATAAAACTTATACTCACCTCTGATGCTGATATCATTCCAGCGTCGTCAGCACTGTCTCTCCCAGTATTGCGTTACCATGTAATGTTGCACATTCCCAGCGGCCAATCAGTGGCTGCTTCGCTCTACCCGCCTTTAGATGTACTGCATACATCCAGAGAAATAGAGAGAGAACAGCACTTCCTCTGAATATAAGCAATTTGTCCAAAGGCAGGGAGAGTGGAGCGATCACTGACTAGCCGTCAGGATCATGCTACCTCACACTGTTACGTGATCCCAGAAGAGACAGTGCCGACACCGCTGGAACGGCAGCTTCCTCGGAGGTGAGTATAAGTTTTATTATTTTGAAAGGGTAAAGCATGCATACTACATACATGCTAAACACAAAACATATACAATTTTTAAATCCTATAACATTACATATAGAACAGTGCTCACAAAATGTGCTATACAAATATATAGAATTGGCTGTGCTACGTGTTCTATTTCTTGGTAAACCATGTTATGCATTGCCTATTATCTACTAATACAAAACATTAGACAGGAAATAAATGTACCAGCCAGCTTAGTTCTTTTATCTAGTTCACTGAGCAATAAAAATAGGATGAGACAGCACATCAGGTTATTCATTCTGTTCTCTCCACAAGGCCTTTTACTCCCTATTTTAAACTGCATCTTTTTGACCTAAATCGGATCCACTTTTCTTCTGTCAGCAAAGGCTATAGAACTTTGTGCATAGAAAACAGATATGTTTTTGTCTGGCACATATCAAACTTGAGCTATAAACTACACCTAGTTTTATACTCACAATACAATCTAATTAGTCTTCCCTTAAGGTACCATCACACGTGGCAATATAGCTTCCATATCCCCGGCAATTTGTGTATTTCGGCGAAGTGGAAACCACATCACCTGTGCGTAGTGGCGTGAGACGGAGATTTTACAGAGTCAAATCGCCGGTGGAGCGTCGCCTGATCGCTGTGGTCTGCTGAGAAATCCACCAGGCAATTTCTGAGCATCATGGCATGTGACAGGGTGATAGCGATGTAGAAAGCGAGCTCAGACAATCTGGAAGAAATTCCAGAGGCGTGCCTGAGCATGCTGTTTGTCGCGCCCCGTCAGGCACGATTGGTGGCAGCTCCTGCGTTCCCATTGGCTGCCCATGGCCATGCCGCCATATTTGATGATCTTTGCGTTCTTCACCAGACGTATTATCTTCATCTTCTTCACAAGTGTGTGAAAAGGCAAAGTACCAGTGTCCTGCATCTCACTGGTGGCCAGGCTGGTGCGCATCATGGGTTTGGGGCACAGTCCTAATGTTTTTTAAATTAACCCCTTCTCCCATGCCCCTTGTGTGTTAATTATGTGGCATGTTGCCATTTTTTGTTTATGTGTCTTGTTACGTGTGTTTTAACATTTGTTACCAATTGTTGGTCCTTTTTTTAAAAAAAAAGGTTTGTTGAAAGGACCAAAAATACCTTTTATAACAGAAAAAAAAAATTGGGGTCAAAAAACAAACAAACAAAAAAAACATCATATGGTTTTGGGCAAAACAACAACAACACAAAAAAACGGTCAAAATATGACCCCAAAAAACAAACAAAAAAACTTAAAAAGAAAAATCATTTAACACAAAAAGGTGACAATTGGTTACCAACCAATTTTGTTAAAAAAAAATATTCGGGGGCGTGGCCTGGCGATGGCGTGGGACGGAAGCAACTGCTGAGAGCTCCGCCGGATCCCGGGGTTTCCCATCTGTTCCCCGACACTAGAGCACCAGAATGGCAACCCACCTATGACCCTGCTCCTCAGTAGCCACCCAGGCACGCTATGACCACTTCCGGCGGCTTTATTATAAGCTTTCGCAGCTGTATCTTGGAGTTTCTTGGAGACCCCACTATTTAAGATGGCCGCGGCTTCCTGAGAGAGGCGGCGTGACTGGGGCAACTCTCTCCTTCTCCGGCTGTTTCCTGGTCTGTTGCGGGAAGTCTGTGAGCGGACCCTGGGACATCACTGACTGGAGCTCACCCCTGATCACTATAAGAGGGGCACAACTATAAAGGAAGATCCCTGGAGGGGATGCACTGCAGAGAGGCTGTGCCTACAGACCATATACAGCTAAGTACCCTGTAATCTGCTTATATCTCAGCACTGGCTTTGCCCCTCAGAAAGTGCACCTACAGCACCAGTGCATCGCAACTGTTATTTCTGAAGCCTCTCTGTGTGCCCATGACAACTACTACCCTTCTCAGGCAGACCTTGTCAATTACCTACATTAGGAGACTGCTATAATCTATCAGCATATAAGTGTGCCCCATCTCACATAAGAAGATTCAAGTGTAGGCACCTATTCTTTGCTTTATAACATGAGGTCCAGAAGTAGGAGAACGTCCCCAGCCCCGGCTGGCCCATCTACCACTCAAAGGGACAGAGGCATCCAAAGATTTTTCTGTGACAACACAGGGCCTGCGTTGGCTCCGCCGTCCTTACACCCTCCTCCAACCCAATCTCTAGGAGATCCACCTACAGGGGTATTAGACGAAGCTGCTGGAGAAGGTGCTTTGGCACCTGGGAGTCTACACCACCATGACCCCGGCCCATTATCTTGGCCTTCCCAGACGGACACAATGTAGGACCGGAAAGACCAGGAACAACACATTGGGATCTAAAACTGTGTCAGATGTCATGCTGTGGAACTGAAACTATGCTTATTTTATGTGCCCACTACCTCACATGGGAAGTTGTGAGTAAAAACTATGGAAATCGTTAACTAAAGAACTGTAGTTAACAAATTGGTGGCCCTTGTACCAATGTAAACTGCTAATTGGTTTTGGCCAGTTGAAACTAATGGTGACATATGGTCTGCAGCAAGGTACAGACTGCATGTATGTAAGTATGTACATGCATCCAGCCTTGTCATGTAGTTTGCCGGGGCAAGAGAACGGAGTCAATCCCTCACCCATGACTACAGTCCTGCATGGCATAGCTGAGAGAAATTGTCCTAAAGTCGCTAAATTTGTGCTCAAATTCAAATTGTGTCCAAATTTTGCAACTTTTCAAAGCGATTTATGCAAGAATTCTGGAAAAATTGCTTTAAAGAATTGGGGTCTCGGTGTATGTTAATCAGTCTAGAAAATTAATTATTTCCAATATTTTGCTGCAACTACAATTATCTTCCAATTTAAAATTTTCTAAAATAAACAAGGCTACACTTTGCACATCACCTATTAAAAGGCAGTAGAGTTTTTTGGTCAAGGTATTACCAAATTTTGCTGCACCTATCTTTTCGAAAGAATTTTTCAAGAATATTTTGGAAATTCATTAGAAAACTACTCTGCTACAATCACATCTAAACAAAAATAAATGTATGTGCACTAGCTGAGTTTTCCTAGGCTAAGTTGCTTCAGGAAAATACCGGAGCATATTTTCTTGAGGTGGCTTCATCGTTTTTTGCGGCAGGTCTTCCATCACTGCCTTAACTTTATGCTGTCATGTCTAGATAACAAGTGTCTTCCCAGCAGAAGCCACTTGAAAAGTGAGCATGTCATGTCTTTTAAAGGCTTCAAGGCTTTTGAACCCTGAAGCAGGTAAAAAAAAAAGTGACAAAGTACATAGCACCTGCACAGCAAAGTCGTTTTGACAGTGCTGTGCGCTATGTTCATTTTATGTGGTGTTTTTGTGAGACATTTTCGAGCAAATTTTTGGCAGAATCCACCTGAAAAAAGACACTATTTACACATACCAAAAGGTTTTATTCACATATTAATGCCTTTTTGATGGTGTTTTTCACAATTATTTTAAAGTGAAGCAAATTATTGAAATGGGTTTTTATTGTTTTCGCTCATTATTTGGAGTAAGTGACAATTTTTTAGAATGTGGGTTGCATTAGTAGACTTTTTTTTTTAGCCTTTTTACATAATTCTTCTCTCAATATACTTACTAATTTAAGAAAGATTTTCCGGATAATTCCCACAAACATCTGCTTATTTTCCTGAGTCAGGCTCTGACATGATATCATTGCTTTCTGAATGGAAGATGAGGAAGTAAGAAGTTTGAGAAAGGAGAGGCATATGTTGGAAATGTGCAAACATTTAAAAAGATGTTTGATCATTACAAATAAATGGTAGTTTTAAATACTTTTTCCCAAAATTTGCTATGTTGAATTTTTCAATACTAATACGTATGTGAACATTACAGCAACTTCTCCCAGACTGAAAGCTCTAGTATTAGGCTGCGTTCACACATTGCGTATTTTGTTGCGCTTTTTTGCTGCGTTTTTCAGCCGCACAAAAAAGCGCAACAAAATACGCAGGGGCTTTCACACACTGCGCTTTCTTTACTCCAGAAAGCGCAGTGATGTCACAGAGGAGAGGAAGAATCCTGCTTCCTCCTCCCCTCTGTGATATGTGTGACAGCCGCATTAGATTTCGCAGTGTATTAATATACACTGTGAAATCTAAATTAAACAAAGGCAAGTGTATGAAAAATAAAAAAGAATGAATACTTTACCTGTCCGACACCTTTTCCCGATGTCCGGCGTCCGGTGCCAAGCGAGGTGTCTTCTGCCTGGATTTGCGGTGACGTCAGAGAGGCGTTCCCGGCGCTGATTGGGCGCTTGCGGTCATGTGATACATATCACATGACCGCGAGCAGCCAATCAGCGCCAGGAACGCCCCTCTGATGTCACCGCAGGATCTTGCAGGACACAGATCTCCTGGCACCGGACACCGGGAAAAGCCAATTGGACAGGTAAAGTATTCATTCTTTTTTATTTTCATACACTTGCCTTTGTTTAATTTAGATTTCGCAGTGTATAATGATACACTGCGAAATCTAATGGGCGGTCACAGCTGTCACAGAGGGGAGGAGGAAGCAGGATTCTTCCTCTCCTCTGTGACATCACAGGGAGAAAACGCAGGAGCCGCTGCGTAAAGAATTGACATCTCAATTCTTTATGCAGCTGAGCTTTCTCCCAAAAAAAGCACTGCGTATTTTTATGCACTGTCTGCACAGCAAAGTGAATTTCCCATTCACTTTGCCGGCAGACACAAAACACATTGCGTATTTTGAAAAGCCCCCGTAAAAAAGCGCGGTAAAATACGCAGTGTTTGAACGCAGCCTTAGACTCTCACTTTTCCTTGATTCATATTTTAATTTCACATTTTGTGATGTATTATATAAAGTGTTACCAGCACAATTATGTGTCACATTTCATTGTCCTTGGAATTCAAATTTTTAATCCCTTCCCAATTTATGATGTACTGGTACATTCTATGTCAAGTGTGGGTGAATAGAGTGTTGTCAGAAGCTAAATCTAGACTTTAGACTGGAGTCACACGATGATCAGAACATGAGCTGAGTGTCATTTACTGTGATCCAATTCTCTCACATGCGATAATAATAATAATGAGAAAATGGAGAATTAACTTTTCTATTTTCTCCATTGTCTGTGTTGATTTAAAGGGAACCTGTCAGGTGGTTTATGCCTCCCCAGCTATCACTGTCTGTACCTGCAGCTTCATAGTCCTATTCTAATCATCCTTGTCTGAGCTCATAGTGTAATGTGAAAGGTGAAAAAAAGCATTTACACACTTACATTTCAGTCCCCACCTTGGAGGAGGGGGACTGTCTGGCAGGATAATAGTTAACTGTGACCATAGTGGGTGGAGCTAAGCCAGCAAATGTATTATGTTCTATGAGAACTTAGCTCCGCCTATTGAAGTCACATGGTTGTGACATCACATCAGGTCTCCCAACATGTTCTAGCACAAGGCTGAAATGTTAACTATTAACCTGCCAAACAGTCTCCGTCCTCCAAGCTGGGGACTGACTGCCTCACTACATAAGGAAATATAAGTGTACAGTTAGGGCCAGAAATATTTGGACAGTGACACAAGTTTTGTTATTTTAGCTGTTTACAAAAACATGTTCAGAAATACAATTATATATATAATATGGGCTGAAAGTGCACACTCCCAGCTGCAATATGAGCGTTTCCACATCCAAATCGGAGAAAGGGTTTAGGAATCATAGCTCTGTAATGCATAGCCTCCTCTTTTTCAAGGGACCAAAAGTAATTGGACAATGGACTCTAAGGGCTGCAATTAACTCTGAAGGCGTCTCCCTCGTTAACTTGTAATCAATGAAGTAGTTAAAAGGTCAGGGGTGGATTCCAGGTGTGTGGTTTTGCATTTGGAAGCTGTTGCTGTGACCAGACAACATGCGGTCAAAGGAACTCTCAATTGAGGTGAAGCAGAACATCCTGAGGTTGAAAAAAAAGAAAAAATCCATCAGAGAGATAGCAGACATGCTTAGAGTAGCAATATCAACAGTTGGGTACATTCTGAGAAAAAAGGAATTGACTGGTGAGCTTGGTAACTCTAAAAGGCCTGGGCGTCCACGGATGACAACAGTGGTGGATGATCGCCGCATACTTTATTTGGTGAAGAAGAACCCGTTCACAACATCAACTGAAGTTCAGAACACTCTCAGTGAAGTAGGTGTATCTGTCTCTAAGTCAACAGTAAAGAGAAGACTCCATGACAGTAAATACAAAGGGTTCACATCTAGATGCAAACCATTCATCAATTCCAAAAATAGACAGGCCAGAGTTAAATTTGCTGAAAAATACCTCAAGAAGCCAGCTCAGTTCTGGAAAAGTATTCTGTGGACAGATGAGACAAAGATCAACCTGTACCAGAATGATGGGAAGAAATAAGTTTGGAGAAGAAAGGGAACGGCACATGATCCAAGGCACACCACATCCTCTGTAAAACATGGTGGAGGCAACGTGATGGCATGGGCATGCATGGCTTTCAATGGCACTGGGTCACTTGTGTTTATTGATGACATAACAGCAGACAAGAGTAGCCGGATGAATTCTGAAGTGTACCGGGATATACTTTCAGCCCAGATTCAGCCAAATGCTGCAAAGTTGATTGGACGGCGCTTCATAGTACAGATGGACAATGACCCCAAGCATACAGCCAAAGCTACCCAGGAGTTCATGAGTGCAAAAAAGTGGAACATTCTGCAATGGCCAAGTCAATCACCAGATCTTAACCCAATTGAGCATGCATTTCACTTGCTGAAATCCAGACTTAAGACGGAAAGACCCACAAACAAGCAAGACCTGAAGGCTGCAGCTGTAAAGGCCTGGCAAAGCATTAAGAAGGAGGAAACCCAGCGTTTGGTGATGTCCATGGGTTCCAGACTTAAGGCAGTGATTGCCTCCAAAGGATTCGCAACAAAATATTGAAAATAAAAATATTTTGTTTGGGTTATGTTTATTTGTCCAATTACTTTTGACCTCCTAAAATGTGGAGTGTTTGTAAAGAAATGTGTACAATTCCTACATTTTCTATCAGATATTTTTGTTCAACCCTTCAAATTAAACGTTACAATCTGCACTTGAATTCTGTTGTAGAGGTTTCATTTCAAATCCAATGTGGTGGCATGCAGAGCCCAACTCGCGAAGATTGTGTCACTGTCCAAATATTTCTGGCCCTAACTGTATAAATGTTTTTCTTTCACCTTTCACATTACACTATGAGCTCAGACAGGGATGATTAGAATAGTATTATAAAGCTGCAGCTACAGACAGTGATAGCTGGGGAGCATAAGCCACCTGACAGGTTCCCTTTAAGTCAGACTTCACTTGGATGACATCCAAGTGCAGTCTGATGTTTTGCATGCACCCATAGACCTGAATGGGTGTGCGCCGTCTGATATTGCAGCATGCAGCATTTTTTTTCTCATGTCAAATAGATATGAGGAAAAAAAAAAACACTGATTAGTACTGTCCCATTGTCCCATAGTATAAAATTGGGCCTAGTGCTGTCCAATAAAACATCAGATAGCACTCGTCTGATATTTATGGAGTAAGCTCCCATTCAATGACTGTCAGTTGTGCTATACAACCAGCAACTGCCTCTAAAGTCCCCGTTACATGGCACAATATCCTTAACGATATTGCTCAAACGTCACGGGTTTGTAGTCGTTCAAACGACATTGTTAGGACGTCATTGCGTGTTACACCGAGATTTGATTATGATAAATCGTTAAATCGTTGATCGCAGATTTGAGAATATGTTCTCAAATCAGATGATACACGATCAGCCAACCTGTTGCATCGTTGTGTGACCGCGATAATGATGTCATTCATGACTTCGCCCATTCACATCAGTGAACAAGTATCGTTTGCTGGGTTGTGCGAACAATAGCTGCTCGCTACATCGTTGGTGCGTCGTCCACGATATCTATACGTGTGACATCTCACCAGCGATGTTGAAATGATGTCGGAAACGACCGTGCTCCCGCGAAATCGTTGCCGACATCATTTCAACATCGTGCCATGTATTGGTACCTTATGACTGCTTTCACATCAACGTTTTTAAACATTTGCGGCAGATCAGGCAAGCTTGAACTTTTGAATTCAGTTTGCCTGATCTGCCGGAAGCCGGCACACTTGTGGCAGGATCGCGGCAAGACGGTGTTCTACCTAATGCATTTCCTATGGACTTGTGGACATGTGCGGCACTTGCGGTTATGCCACGATCCAGCAAATGCGGCACTTGCAGTGAGTTTAAAACTGCAGCTAATAGCACGATGCATTGTGGGTGCTTATGATGTATACGGCTTGGCTTTAATATGCGCACTGCGCATGCGCCAGAGCGGGGACACACACGTGATCAGCCCCCATAATGCACCGGGTTGGATATGACATTCTGGCTGGCTCATGATAGCAGCAGAGGAGGCGGGAATTTCAAAAAGAGGTAGAACAACAGAAGGACTGATGACGCCCAGCAGGGCGTGCTGAGAGCCAGCAATGGGGAAGAATGGAGCCCGCCTTTACAGTCTCCGGATGGAGACTGCATGTAAGTTATAAATCATTTTCCTTAAACTTTACAGGGCACGTTTAGCTCAGAGAGGGATGGTTATGGATCAGCTAGCAAGGTGCAGGGACAGGTAGTGATAGCATAGGGGGTAGAACGAGCTGACAGGTTCCCTTTAAATGCCACTGTCAGTCTCTGACAATGGCATTTAAGTGGTGCAATCCAGGGCGCATGTCCATTCTAATGTTCATAGACTCCCCTAATGAAACAATTTTGGCTTTCCATAACAGCCCTGTCGTCACCATCTTTTTAATTGAATGAAGTATACTATTGAATGACAGCATGCGTTCAAGCATACATTTTGTGTATGTGTCCATGTGCATTCACATATTTGTGACTGTTAAACCTCTTCCTTTATAAATGCTGTTTATTTCCCTGATTTTTATGATTTTTACTAAAGAGACATCATTCCTTGGGGTATGACACCTATTTGTATTTATTAAATTGGATAATTACTGCTAAAAGCTAGTATAATAAGTATATATTGACAGAAGAATTTAAATTGAATTGTAATAAGTGGAGGAAACTTTATTTTATTTCCCTTTGGGCTTATGAAAAGTTATATAATGTCAAGAAAGTTGTTCAACGCTTTTAGCACCAATGGTTTTTCCCATATTAAACATTTATAGTATGTCATAAATATGTAATAGATGCGGCTCCCGCCACTGGGAAAATCACCTTGAGAGCGAGACCCTTGTCTCTCAGACTTTTATGGTATATCCTGTGAATGTGGCTTCAATAGATAGCAGATAGGACAGTAAGAATTATCCATTCATGCATGAAGTAATTAGATGACAAGGTATACCTTAAGGGAGTCATGGGAATACTTCTTTAAGCTAAGAATTGTTGTGATAAGTAAGGCACAGTAAGTGCTATTAGTACAACAAAATCCATTTTCCCACATGTTAAAATATTACCCCTGCTCTTTAGGGGTCTCAGAGCTGTCATTTTGGGTCTACAGTTTATCATCACTTTATTAATTTAGGCTCTTGTTAGAAAGTTAAGAAAACTAAAATTAAGGTTTCAGATTACTAAATGTAGATTAGGCTTTCTCCCATTCCTTTATATACAAAGTAACATTGAGACTTTGACTTTTCCAACTTTAGTCTTGAAACTGTAGGGAACTTGAGATAGAAGTAAACGTTGCCTGAAGAACAGGAAATCCAAATTGTATTTTAGTCTCGGTCACATGAATCCCGTATTTATTATTTATGTGAACAACAGCTAACAGATACCAGATGTGAAATCTGTGCCGTGATCTATAATGCTTTACGGAGTGTCTATTGCTCTCCATTACAAAACCATAAAGTACAAGTTATCACTTTGCTTGGAAACATCCACAAATGATTTAATAAAAAGAAATATTTATCTTGAGTACAGTCCATCGCTCTGTGTATAGAGCAGATATTGCTTGACCATTATGGGATGTGAAGATGAACTACCGAACCATGATTTAATGAAGTGTCTCACAGAGTATGGGAGATTCATTTCATCGGTTTGGGGTTGTTTGCTTGATTTTTATATTAGACTTGCTCTGTTTTACTCCATTTCTGTGTGCCATCATTTTACAATATATATATTTTTTTTACAAAATACTAAAAAATGTTCTTCTCATTACATGGCACTGAAGCATAATGTTTAGTACCGCAGCCTTACAGCATTAGGGTCATGAGTTTAACTTTGATCGGTGGAACATCTGCATGGAATTTGTAAGTTCTCCCAATATTTGTGTGGGTTTCCATTGGTTACTCTGGCTTTCATCCACACCCAAGTAACATTATACTAGGCCAATTGGCTTCTTTTAAAATTGGCAATAAGAAATTAGATTACCAGCTCCTCTGGACACAGGGACTGATGTGGGTGAGCACAGTCAGTACATACAGCTGTGGAATATGTCGATATTATGGGAATCAGAAGTAAATACATTATAATATGGTTGCATTTTGGCAGGTATCTAAAAAAAATCTTAAAACCTTTTAGCATCACCTGGCCATGGTCTTCTCACATCCAGTGGCGTAACTTCAGGCCCTGGGGCCCCGATGCAAAAGTTCCAATTATTGCAAATCTTTAATAGTATTAGTCTTTTTCTATGGGCCAAAGGGACTTTTGGGGCCCCCTAGGCTGCAGGGCTCGGGTGCGATCGCAACCTCTGCACCTGTTGTAGTTACGCCCCTGCTCACAGCCGTAATTCCATATCGAGTAAGAGTTGAGTGGAGAATGCTGCCCTTTCAAGTCTAAGCCATTAACAAAAAATGAAATTCTCGGTTATAGTATATGTATATTTTCAATGCAATAGAGTATGAATAAAGTGGCAGAACACATGCGTGACCTACTAATTCAGTTAATTCCATCTGACCACAGTGTTTCACACAGAGGGGATCAGAAGACCCACAATGCTACAATAGTTATAAGATGTTACATATACCGGATTTAGATGATTTCTTGCTTAAACCAGACTATCCCTTTAAGGATACAGCTATTTTTCTGGTATTAAAAGGATGCTCTCTTCAGAAAATTACCTACGGTACCATATGGTTTAAACCAAGTCTTTATGTAACGTATTCTTTTTTAAATTTGGAAGTTTTTTATAAAACGATCGTTATTAGCCCTTCACCCCCCCCGGCCTATTTTGACCTTACTGACCTTGCCATTTTTTGCAATTCTGACCAGTGTTCCTTTATGAGGTAATAACTCTGGAACGATTTAACGGATCCTAGCGATTCTGAGATTGTTTTTTATGACATATTGTGCTTCATGTTAGTGGTAAATTTTAGGTTGATCATTTTTGCTTTTTTTCGTGAAAAAATCGGAAATTTGGCGAAAATTTAGAAAATGTTGCAATTTTAACATTTTTAATTTTTATTCTGTTAAACCAGAGAGTTATGTGATATAAAATAGTTAATAAATAATATTTCCCACATGTCTACTTTACATCAGCACAATTTTGGAGAAAAAATATTCTGTTAGGAAGTTAGAAGTGTTTAAAGTTCATCAGCAATTACCGTATATACTCGTGTATAAGCCGACCCGTGTATAAGCCGACCCCCCTACTTTTGCCCCCAAAACCTGGGAAAACCTATTGACTCGTGTATAAGCCGAGGGTGGACCCCAGCACAGGTATACAGCCCCCAGCAGTGTGGTATACAGCAGCCCCAGTGGTAGTACACAGCAGCACCCCCAGTGGTATATACAGCAGCAGCCCCAGTTGTATATACAGCAGCAGCCCCAGTTGTATATACAGCAGCAGCCCCAGTAGTTAGTATACAGCAGCCCCAGTAGTTAGTATACAGCAGCCCCAGAGGTATATACAGCAGCCCCAGTGGTAGTATACAGCAGCAGCCCCAGTGGTAGTATACAGCCCTCCATCAGTATACAGCAGCCCAAGAGGTATATACAGCCCCAGTGGTAGTATACAGCCCCCCATCAGTATACAGCAGCCCCAGAGGTATATACAGCCCCAGTGGTAGTATACACGCAGCCCCAGTGGTATATACAGCCCCAGTGGTAGTATACAGCCCCCCCATCAGTATACAGCAGCCCCAGAGGTATATACAGCCCCAGTGGTAGTATACACGCAGCCCCAGTGGTAGTATACAGCCCCCCATCAGTATACAGCAGCCCCAGATGTATATACAGCCCCAATGGTAGTATACAGCCCCCCCATCAGTATACAGCAGCCCCAGAGGTATATACAGCCCCAGTGGTAGTATACACGCAGCCCCAGTGGTAGTATACAGCCCCCCATCAGTATACAGGAGCCCCAGAGGTATATACAGCCCCAGTGGTAGTATACACGCAGCCCCAGTGGTAGTATACAGCCCCCCATCAGTATACAGCAGCCCCAGAGGTATATACAGCCCCAGTGGTAGTATACAGCCCCCCCATCAGTATACAGCAGTCCCAGAGGTATATACAGCCCCAGTGGTAGTATACACGCAGCCCCAGTGGTATATACAGCCCCAGTGGTAGTATACAGCCCCCCCATCAGTATACAGCAGCCCCAGAGGTATATACAGCCCCAGTGGTAGTATACACGCAGCCCCAGTGGTAGTATACAGCCCCCCATCAGTATACAGGAGCCCCAGAGGTATATACAGCCCCAGTGGTAGTATACACGCAGCCCCAGTGGTATATACAGCCCCAGTGGTAGTATACAGCCCCCCATCAGTATACAGGAGCCCCAGAGGTATATACAGCCCCAGTGGTAGTATATACGCAGCCCCAGTGGTACATACAGCCCCAGTGAAGTATACAGCCCCCCATCAGTATACAGGAGCCCCAGAGGTATATACAGCCCCAGTGGTAGTATACACGCAGCCCCAGTGGTACATACGGCCCCAGTGTAGTATATACGCAGCCCCCCAGTGGTACATACAGCCCCAGTGTAGTATACAGCCCCCCATCAGTATCCAGGGCCCCCCGCCTTGTGCACAAACCTGTAAAGGAAGAGATTAGTATACTTATCACTGTCCCGCTGCCGCTGTCCTGCCGCCGCCAACGCGCTCCTCCATCTTCTTCCGGTTTCCTCCTCGGTCGCGCCGACAATGACGTCATTGCCTGCGACGACCGGAGGAAGCTGGAAGCAGACGGAAGAAGACGGAGGACCACAATGACGGCGGCGGGACAGCGGCAGGCGGACAGTGATAAGTATACTAATCTCTTCCTTTACAGGTTTGTGCACAAGGCAGGGGGTCCTGTATACTCATGGGGGCGGGCCTGTATACTGTATACACTGTATACAATGTATACAGTATACAGTGACTCGCGTATAAGCCGAGGGGGAGACTTTTCAGCCCAATTTTTGGGCTGAAAAACTCGGCTTATACGCGAGTATATACGGTACTCATTTTTCCAGCAAAATTTACAAAACCATTTTTTAGTGACCACATCACATTTGAAGTCCCTTTGAGGGGCGTACATGACAGAAAACACCCAAAAGTGACACCATTCCAAAAACTGCACCCCTAAAGCTACTCAAAACTACATTCAAGAAGATTATTAACCCTTCAGGTGCTTCACGGGAACTAAAGCAATATGGAAGGAAAAAATGGACATTTTAATTTTTCCAACAAAAATGTTATTTTAGTCTCAATTATTGCATTTTCCCAAAGGTAAAAGCACAAAAAGGACTTAAAATTTGTTGTGCAATTTCTGCTGAATATGCTGATGCCCCATATGTGGTGGAAAATGACTGTTTGGGTGCATCGTAGGACTCAGAAATTAAGGGGCGCCATTTGACTTTTTGAATGGAAAATTAGCTCCAATCGTTAGCAGACACCATGACGCATATGGAGAGCCCCTGTGTGCCTAAACATTGGAGTTCCCTCACAAGTGACCCCATTTTAGAAACTAGACCCCCCGAGGAACTTATCCAGATGCACAGTGAGCACTTTGAACGCCCAGTTGCTTCACAAACTGATCTGTAAAAATTAAAGAGTACTTTTTCTTTCCACAAAAATGTTCTTTCAGCCTCAATTTTTTCATTTTCACATGAGCAACAGGATAAAATTGATCCTAAAATTTGTAAGGCAATTTCTCCTGAGTACACCGATCTGTAAATATGGAAAAGTACTTTTTTTTTCCACAAAAATGTTCTTTTAGCCTCAATCTTTTCATTTTCACATGAGCAACAGGACAAAATTGATCCTAAAATTTGTTAGGCAATTTCTCCTGAGTATACTGATACCTTATATGTGGCCATGAACCACTGTTTGGGCACACGGCAGGGCTCAGAAGAGAAGGAGCGCCATTTGACTTTTTGAATCGAAAATTAGCTCCAATCATTAGCGGACACCATGTCACATATAGAGAGCCCCTGTGTGCCTAAACATTGGAGCTTCCCCACAAGTGACTCCATTTTAGAAACTAAACCCCCCAAGGAACTTATCTAGATACATAGTGATCACTTTGAAGCCCCAGGTGCTTTACAAATTGAGCCATAAAAATAAAAAAGTAAATTTTTTCCACAAAAATGTTCTTTTAGCCTTAATATTTTCATTTTCACATGGGCAACAGGATAAAATGGATCCTAAAATTTGTTGAGCAATTTCTCCTGAGTAGATCGATACCTCTTACGTGGCGGAATACCACTGTTTGCGTGCACGGAAGGGCTCTAAAGGGAGGGGGTGACATTTTGTAACACAGTTTTTGATGGTGTGGTCTGTGGTTGTAATGTCCTGTTTGGATAGCCCCTGATGTGCCTAAACCCACCACATGTGACAACATTTTGAGTTCACTGAAACGGGGAGCCATGGTGACTCAGCGAGTGACATCACCACTCCCCTGTAGCAGTCTCTGACTGCTGCAGGTGACGTCACTCACCAAGTCCTTGCTGTCAATGTGACTGCAGACTCTGCAGGGAGAGTACGCTTGTTCTCTCCCTGCAGACTCTGGATAAAGGATTGTGGAGGGTTATGTGGGAGTAATAAATATGGACTTGAGATATGTTTGTTTTTTCTTCTAATAAAGTTATTTTTCTGAGTGTTGTGTACTATTTACTATTGATTCCTAAAGGCAGGGTCTAAAATTAGCCCGACATTACGAATCTCTGGCTTTTAGTGCCAGTTGCCAATAAAAAGCTGGAATTAATGAATGTGCTATTTTCTGGGGGGGGCTGTGGGCTTTAATTCGCAGCATGGGGGGCCCAGAATGTTTGAGCCTGTCCACACTGAGGATTCCAGCCCACAGCTGGAAAGTTGTATCTGGCTGGCAATCAAAAATATGGTGAAGCTCCACATCATTTTTTTCAGTTGTAGAAATATTTTTTTTTAAGAAATGACATGGGTTTCACCATATTTTTAGTTGCCAGCCAGGTACAACTTGGCAGCTATGGACTGCGACCCACCCCCAGTTGCATGGTTGTACTTGGCTGTCAACCAAAAATACAGCGAAGCCCGACATTTTTTTTTTTATATAGAATTTGGGAAATCAAAATGACATAGAGCTTTGCCATATTTTTGTTCCAGCCAAGTACAACTAGGCAGCTGGGGACTGGAATTCTCAGTATGGAGAGGCCCAAGCGTTCTGGGCCCCCATGCTGGGAATTGCAGCCCGTGGCAGCTCCAGATTATGGCACATTAATTGAAGTGCCACTTTCTGGTGCTGTACCCAGACTCTTTCAGCTGCCCTGGTGCCGAAGGCAAACTGGATAATGAAGGGGTTAATGCCAGCTTTTTTATTGGCAGCTGGTACTAAGCCCAAGATTCATAATGTTGGCCCAATGTTAGACCCCACCATTAGGAATCTCTATTATATAGTCAAAAAATACACCACACAGCAGAAAAAAATCTTTTTATTAGGACAAAAAACACACACAAAATTCAGACTCCATCTATTACTCCCACATGCCCCCAGTTGTAGTCCAAAACGATGGTCCCACATGGCTTGATCACCTCTGCTACATCTAGAGACTGCAGCAAGGGATCAAGCATCCTCTTGTAGTCTCTGGGGTCACGGTGATTGTACACTGTATGGCAATGATCTGCCATACAGTGCAACATCACTGTGACCCCAGAGACTACAACAAGAGGACACTTGATCCCTTGTTGTAGTCTGTGGGGTCATAGTGATGATAAACTGTATGTCAGATTATTGCTATACAGTACACAATCACCGTGACCCCATAGACTACAACAAGGGATCAAGTGCCCTCTTGGTGTAGTCTCTGGTGTCATAGTGATGATGCACTATATAGCAGCTCATTGCCATACAGTACACAATCACCATGACCCCAGAGACTACAACAAGAGGATGCTTGATCCCTTGTTCAGTCTCTGGTGTCATAGTGATGGTGCACTGTATGGCAATGATCTGCCATACAGTGCACCATCACTATGACAACAGAGTACAACAAGTGATCAAGTGTCCTCTTGTTGTAGTTGTTGTCATATTGATGGTGCACTGTATGGCAGATCATTGCCATACAGTGCACCATCACTATGACAACAGACTACAACAAGAGATCAAGTGTCCTCTTGTTGTAGTTGTTGTCATAGTGATGGTGCACTGTATGGCAGATCATTGCCATATAGTGCACCATCACTATGCAAGCCCAAGTCTCAGAGATCACATGATCTCTGAGGCTTGGGTCAGCTGACCAGACGTTGCAATGTCATTACATTACGATGAGCTGATCACCGCCGGGAAGAGAGGTGAGTGCCTGTGTGCGCCCTCTCCCCAGACTCTAAGTGCTGTGATCGTAAGATCACTGCACTTAGGGGGGGGTGACAGAGCCCCGGAAGCATCATGGCAGCGGTGCAGGGCACATGAGCCCACCCGCCGCCTGCTTCTGCTGGCACTTATATACAGCCCGATCTCCCTGCACAGACACCAGGCTGCACACCACTGTGCCCAGCTGTGAGATCGCTCCTGTGCAGCCTAGTCTCCATACAGGGAGATTGGGCTGCATAGAAGTGCGGGCAGAAGCAGGCGGCGGGTGGGCACAGTGACCAGCACCGCTGCCATGATGCTTCAGTTGAATGGGAGTGATCATTAGATCACTCCCAATAAGCGTGGAGGGGGCGATACCCGCCCCTTTCAGCGGTCCAGCCTATGAAAAGGGCTATGACAACCCCTTTCATAGCTGAAGTGAAGATCACAGTGATTGACTGTTCATACAGCCAATCACAGTGATTGCGGGGGCAGCATGGGGAATCTACCCCCCCTGACATGAAGCCCCGATGCTCTGTGATAACAATCACAGAACACCAGGGCCTGAAGGCGGTTACCGTGGCAACGGGCTGGGGTAACTGCCATGATGTTGTAGGATGTCACAGGTCGGGAAGGCACCGACTTCTATGAAGTCCCACAACGTCAGAGGTCGGGAAGAGGTCAAAAAAGCAAAATTAATAATCTTGCAATTTTTACACTGGGGCTTTTTTTCTAATCATACAGCCCATTTTTTAAAGAACGAATTTACAGTTTATCATTAGAGACAGGATTACTGTAACAGGTAAAGTTGGTTTCACATGGCCGTTTTTTGGAATCCGTGTGATTCAAACTTAAATTGGATGCACCTGCACCAGTTTTCAGCCCCATTGACTTGTTCACATTTTTATCACTGAGACCAAAATTGCAAGATATTGAGAATTTGGTGTCAGTGTCAAAAACCGTCAACACCTGGACCAGGGGCAATCCAGTTAGAATAAAAATGTGGCTCTATGTATCCCGGATCCTGCCTACTCCGTATTCCAAGGATCTGGATGCCCGTGCCGGGTTTTTGAACTGGTATGACCAGAGCACAGTTTTTAATGACATCACCCCTGCAGGAAAAGATGCGCAATACTGGATGCAACAGGATGCTCCCAGATAGGTATTATACCGTGTGGGAGCATCCAGTTGCATCTTGTGGGGAAATTCAGGGGGAATGTAGGATTTTCCCGCATTCTCACAAATTCTACAAAACGGCTGTGTGAAAGCAGCCTAACACCGCTAAACATAGATGACAAGCAAAAGGGTAACAATGCTTTCAACTTTTCACTTTCAGGCTCTATACATCTCCATAAATGACAGCTTTGAGCATGAGACTACCTTCATTTCATAGACAATCATCTTGGCTATCTTATACATAAATTTAACTTGCAATTATTTATCAAATGATTAGTTATGCAGATTCTCGTCATGTCGCTGCCCTGTTATAGTTTTGCTCCTGTGCTTGAAAAATCTTTTTCTTCCTGTATATTACAAATTACAATCTGTTCTCACATTACTGAATAGCTGAATGTCTGAATGTCTACCTCTACCCACTGCCCCGGGGAACCCAGTTCTGCCCACAGGAACTATTCCATCCAAGCTGCTAACCCATCGTCCCCGGAGGTTCTGCAGCAGCGGCGGCCCCATTACTGGCCGCATATAGTGGGTGGCGTCACGAGTGACAAATCCCCTGTAAATAACCCCCCATTTTATTGTGCGGGCCCGGGACACGGTCCGGACCAGGACCGCCGTGACATTCCCCAGCAGCACCCCGGTCCGGCACCGAGTGCCCCGTCCCGAGGGGCTCCACACCAGCACTTGCAGCACCCGTGGCCGTGCGAAAAAAGCATTGCTAGCAGCGTTTTTTTTTGGTGCGGCCGCAAGTGCCTGATTTGCCGGATCTGGCAAAACCGCACTTGCAGCACCTGACCGCAATTCCCATAGAGAATGATTCGTGCCGCAAGTCAGCCATTATGCAGCAAAATCTTCCGCTATTGTAAATTACCGCTGATGTGAAAGCAGCCATACTGAAGTATGTTCCAAAGCTTTAAGATTCAGGATACACACCTAAACTCTAGAAATACTTTTACAGGAACAACATTGGAGGATCAAGATGTAGGTTAATGCTCAAGCTTGTACCATCAAAAGCAAGCCTGTGGGGTTTCAAGTGTCAGGTTATAAGATGGATTCATGGATACAAGAGCAAACAGTGGGTTCAAATTCCTGATTTGTAGTGCTGATTCAGATTTCAGAATTATATAATGTATGCCATTGCTGCAAAATAGATGCCTAAGGCCCCTTTCACATCAGCGGTTTTGCGCTGATCGCAGCAGATGCGGGGAAAAAAACGCAACTGCCGTGATTACCGCATAACGGCTGCACTTGCGGTGTACTAGCAGCAAGCCCCATACAATGTATATGTGGGCTTGCGGCAGGTGCAGCAAGTGCGGTATCGGCACTTGCGGCAAGTGCGGCCGCGAAAAACACGCGTCATGCCGCGTTTTTTTCGCGTCCGCACCTGCCGCAAGTGCCAATACCGCACTTACCGCACCTGCCGCAAGCCCGCATATACATTGTATGGGGCTTGCCGCAAGTACACCGCAAGTGCAGCCGTTATGCGGTAATCGCGGCCGTTGCGTTTTTTTCACCACATCTGCCGCGATCAGCACAAAACCGCTGATGTGAAAGCAGCCTAACACCACTGAACTATGTATGGTATTTATTTTTAGCGAGATTAGCATTACTCAACCAAGATTCACGAGAACCTTGTTTCTTAATTCCTGGTCAATAGTTGTTTAGAAGTCAAAAACAGCAAGCCCTGCTGCTGCTGTAAGGATGGCAAATATATTTCCAGTGCTGTTAGAAGAAGAATATATTATATTTTTCATTAATGTGAACATAGTACCATTTTGCCACCTGTAATATTAGTATTACAGCCATCTTATGATATCTATTGAATGTTTCCTAGTTCTTTTACAGACTTTTAGAGCATAACTGTTTTATTCTTGATTGACAGTTAAGACTTTTTGCTTGGCTTGTCCAATTTTCCATCTGCTGTAATTACAAGTTGAGGACCTCCATCATACCCTCGCTCTGCGTTTCATGGTTCCCATAATTATTACATAGCTTAGACTGCATATTTGAGAGATGTTCATGGCAATGATAATATTTCACTTTTTATGTATGCATTTAACAAACACAAAACATGTTTTATGTTAAATATTAAACACTTCAAAAGCTATTCAATTTAGACCCAGGTGATGGAACATGTAAGGTATGTGTATCGCCCTCAGGGCTATGGGTTACTCAGGACCAGTCCTTATTCTCTGCTTACAGGGAGATGTCACGGTGGTGGCCGTGGACCGGTTCCATGACCCTAGAGGGACCGCAATTAAAAAGGGAAAAAATAAAAATACAAATAAGAGTTTGTCAGTAATGCCACCTGTGGGATGCGGTCGGATATGACCACTGCTGCTTATCTCAGCTTCAGGGGATTATGTTGGGATGCAGGAGGATGATAAACCCTCCATAGGTAGGGCTAGGATGATCCCTGAGCTGGTGATAATAATTGTTATTGGTGTTGACGGGGATGCAGGAATTAGCTCAAACAATGACGTGGAGACTCAAGAGTAACAGTCTTTCCTTTACCTTTAATGGTGGAAATCAGGTAGTACCGGGTACTGTTTTCTAAAGTTCACGGAGTCCGGAGCTTGGAGGCAATTTTAGGCTTTCCACGCCAGGCAAGTCCTGAGGCTTTCCTTTTACATTCTGTCCGTTGGGTCCTGGCTGCATAAAGCAATGCTGTGACCCTCTCTGTTCTGTACTAGCTGTAGGACAATTTAACCATACAAAACTTCAGCGACACAACTCATGAATAGTATTGATTTCATATTTATTAAAGTGCAGTATAAAGTGCAATGTGCTATACAGACATGGTGACAGGGTATTTGGACTATATACATAATATGGCAGGGGTCACTGATATTGTATACATCAAAATATTATGGAACATTATTAAAGACATTATTACTATCCATAACTACATTCTCCTTGAGTGTAAATGATACATCAACACGCTCAAGGATATCAGGTGTAAGTGACATGCTCACTCATATGACAGACCAGACCTTCCCATACTTCGTGTTATACACTATGGGTGATGTTTCCCCCCTCTCAATATGGCCAAAGTATACTCTTTCCATTAATATAGTGAAGCATCAACTGCATGGGTATAGCTATAAACTATATATATAGAATTGCAATAATAAAAAAAAAAAAAGGTGGGTAGGTCTTTGAATGTATAAAGTACCAAGTACCCAGCTTGGATGGTAATTATCTATTTATTGCCACATACAACCTAATGTTATAACCTGGTAGCATTAATCAAATTATATAGTTTGTAGCTTATACCTCCATGCTGCACAATGTGCACTGTTGTGCCTATGCAATCCATTGCCTCATGACACTGAACATTATAGTTCAAGAGCAATCAACCCTTGTCATGAGGCAATGGATTGCATAGGCACAACAGTGCACATTGTGCAGCATGGAGGTATAAGCTACAAACTATATAATTTGATTAATGCTACCAGGTTATAACATTAGGTTGTATGTGGCAATAAATAGATAATTACCATCCAAGCTGGGTACTTGGTACTTTATACATTCAAAGACCTACCCACCTTTTTTTTTTTTATATATTGCAATTCTATATATATAGTTTATAGCTATACCCATGCAGTTGATGCTTCACTATATTAATGGAAAGAGTATACTTTGGCCATATTGAGAGGGGGGAAACATCACCCATAGTGTATAACACGAAGTATGGGAAGGTCTGGTCTGTCATATGAGTGAGCATGTCACTTACACCTGATATCCTTGAGCGTGTTGATGTATCATTTACACTCAAGGAGAATGTAGTTATGGATAGTAATAATGTCTTTAATAATGTTCCATAATATTTTGATGTATACAATATCAGTGACCCCTGCCATATTATGTATATAGTCCAAATACCCTGTCACCATGTCTGTATAGCACATTGCACTTTATACTGCACTTTAATAAATATGAAATCAATACTATTCATGAGTTGTGTCGCTGAAGTTTTGTATGGTTAAATTGTAGGTATCGCGACCACCGAATATTGTAGTCCAGGTACTGTTTGGGAATTAAAGATTCCCAAAAATGTGTATTAGTATTGTTTGGAGTTTGTTTCTAATAGCTGTAGGACAAGCAGCTTGAACCCTTCTCTTGTTTGTACTTTTACTTAGCTCACCTGGGCTCTGTAGTGCGGCTGTGTCTCTTTAGCTTTACAGCGAACAGGATGGTGTATAACTATCCGTTCTCCGGATTTGGCCGCTGGGTGTATAATCCCTTGCGATCTTGGTCTCCGATGACCATACTATACTTAATTCTGGGCTTGCTGGCACTACTACCACTCCCAGATCTTTCTTCTCTCCTCCTCAGGCCCTCACTTTGGGTTCCTGTCCCCAAGATCACTTTCTTCTTCTCCTTCTTTTCTGCTCAACTGTCACCTCAGCTCTCCTGACAGGAACCAACTAGCTCCGCCCCCTGCACCTGCATATCTAGGGGACCTCTACTGACATCAGCAACTGACCTGACCTCAGCTGTTAGAGCTCCCCCTACAGGCCCAGGTTGGGATATGTTATATGTGTGCTTCACCTGGTGCATGCCTTGCCTCCAAGCTTGTAATGTGATTACCGGACCCCGGGGTGCCACACTTCCCCCTTGGTTAATTTCAGTACTCCCGGACTGAGAAAATATATAAAAATATAACATAGCATAACAGGAATTAATAACACAGTTTCAAAAGAAAAATTACAAAAACCAAGCAAAGTTACTGGAAAAGCAGTCCAACAAAAAGAATAAAAGTTCAAAAAGTAACCAAAGTCTTTACATTTACCCAGCCTGACAGGCCAGTTTGCTTGTGCAGCCCCAGTGGTAATCTTCTTGCATTGACACTCCAGTGTCCTTATCACCACCGGGCTGCTAAAAGCCATATAAAAAAAAAACAATATTCTCCAACTATTTACAAGGATACATTAACTTTTCTAACTAAAAAGAATATTTACACTATTTACATTACAAATTTTACTTCCCTCTCCCCAGGCTAATCATCTCTATACCGAGCTGGAACCCGACCTTTGTTGCTATGCAATGACTTACGCAATACCGGTGCTTCTGTCAAGGTATTTAAATCTGTATCAGTATCAGCTATGTGTGGAGAGGGTACACTATTGTTTAGTGCTTGTGATTCTAGTGGAATAACAGGTACACTCTGACTCACCCGAGGACTGAAAGGTTCCTCTATAGCACGAGGGGTGTCACATTCATCAAAGTCTTCAGCCCGTAAGGTCCTGACGGCTGGATCAGTCACTGGCATAGAGAAAGTGAGCACTGGAACCACAATGGCTCCATCAATCTGAAGCCAATCTGAAGCAGGGAGGTCACCCAGAATGGTATGGATGATCTCCTCTTTTTCTGGTTTGTGAACAGGCATTGACAAGCCCAGTTCAGGACTCCTTAGCTGTTCAGGACATCGTTTCAAATGGTCTCGGGAGACAGTACCTGAGGTTTCTCCCCCATCCTGGCTTATCAAGCAGATCTTCTGAGGATCCAGAAGAGACAGCATCACAGTGTAGAGCTTGGCCTCCCATTGGTCATCTAATTTGTGCATCCGCCATTTCCGCTTCAGGACCTGCTCTCCTGGTTCCAGAGGGCCGGCTGGCACATTTTAGCTTTACAGTGAACGGTTATACCGCACTTGCTGCACCTGCCGCAAGTCCCATAGACAATGCATGGGGCTTGCCACAAGTGTTACGCAAATATGTAAAAAATATTCCATAAATCTCATACTTCAGGGACAAACACTCATTAGTGCTGAAACTCTGCCATTGCAACTCCCACCATGAAGCATACAAGAGAAACTGAGTTGAAAATGATTATCTTTTTTTATTTTTACATAATTCATGAGTAAAAAGGCACCGTACGGACATGTAGCATGGACAGAATCTACAATGTCATTACAACAATCATTGCAGGCTCAAGACATGGAATAAAAATAGCCAGAAAAGGCACATGATTATGCACCAGCATCACAAATACATGCAAAATTGCATACATAGGATGAGGCAACTCAGTTTCTACATATGGTTTGATGATTCGGGTAAACAGTAACATCGTATCCCCTCGGCAATTCAACACCATATAGTATATAAACAGTCACGGATACCAACTTCCCTTAGAAAAGCATGTATATACTAGTACCATTAAAGTGCCTAGAAAGTCAGAGTGAAGTGGCCTAATTAGATCATACACCACCCACCCATGTCTATATTGCACGTATGTTAAAGTGCAATGTCAGTGCAGACTGGAGACTGCCCCTTCTCCCACACTACCCTACAGCTGTTTCATGGTCCACTTCCTCAGGGGATTAGGGTCAAAGGCACCAGGTGACCTTCGGTGGTCCTGTGTCCATGTTACGCAAGTGCGACCGTTAGGCGGCAGATGCAGCCGTGTTACGCAAGTGCGACCGTTAGGTTGCAGATGCAGTAAATCTGCCGGATCTGCTGCAATCAGCGAAAAACGCTGATGTGAAAGGGGCCTTAGTCATATGGCAATAACTTCCTGTTACACAGATGCCAACTGACAAACAGACTTGGCTCGTGCAACTAAATTCCACTTAGTAGGGTGCAAAAATGGCTGCTAGAAACAATGCATCATAAGCCTGACATGAAAGCTATATACTCTCGTTTCAGACACTACTCCATCCATGCTATGTCCCTGCTCTGTTCCTCCCTGCTCGCTGTGCACTTTGCATTTTACACAGTGACAGCGTTAGATCTGTTGCTTGTTCAGATCAGTAGAGTTGGTAACACAGAGCTGTGCTCACTGTCAGTACACTTAGGTAAACGGCGGTGTTAAGAGACCAGCGCTACCCCCACAAGTGACATTACAATAGGGGCAGCACTGGTTTCTGCACGGTCATCCAAAATAAGAAAAAAAAGATGTTTGACAAACATATCTTTAAAGGGAATTTGTCAGCAAAGAATGACCATTCAAAGTATGGACACTCGGTAGGTGCACCCTTGGCATAGTCAACCATGTAAGTGCAGCTTTACACGTGCTTCTTTTGTATGTATCTCCAACTTCTTTTTTTGACTGACAGTCCTGGCTTTGTAGAGCCAGAGAAGGTTGGAGAATGATCGAAAACAAATAGGTGGAAAGGTGCGCTTAAATGTTTGGCAACATCAAGAGTGCACCGAGCGCTGGTTTGTTATGACTACAGTGGTGACATTAAGTTACAGCGCACACCTACGTCAGTACAGCTGCTGATCCAAGTGGTAGGTTGCAGAAGTGATATGTTCTGTTGATGTAATAACACCACTGCAACCAACGCCCTGATACCCAAGTAGAGGCAGTGTGCCAGCAATACACCCCGGAGGGTGAGTACTTGTTTTACTTGTTATTTTAGTTATATAATAGTATTTGGGGTCCATTTTCCTTACCATGGAAAACCCCATTACATATGACAAAGGGACTTAAAAAGATAATTTCAATAAGCTGTTTCCTATAACCTAAGGAAAAATGCCAGTGAACAGTGACGCATTCATGCATTGTTATGTCGGAGACAATTCTACATCCATAAGGTATATCAGATCAGGTATGTCAATTATTTTGATCAGAAAACAAACAAAGAAAAAATACTGCTATGAAAGACTGTTAAAATTATGTCATTCCAAATGAGAATGAACGTACTTGAAGTACCTTGTCAAAAGATGAAAGCTTAAAGAGAACCTGTCAGCAGGATTTATCGCTATAAAGTACAGCAATTGCCATTATGGCGCTGTGATGCTGATTAATTGCATACCTGTAGTAAAGAAATCCAATCTTTGAATAATATGCACCTACAGTTTTCATAATCATGCCATCTGTGCATCTCTTATGCATCAAGGTTGGACTTGAGGGGTAGGGTCTTCTTCTATTCCTCCCATCTATCTGTGTCGGATTCTGCAGTTTGCATGTTTGTGGGCATTGTGGCAGGTCTCCAGTGGTTAGAGATGTTCATTCTTCACATATCTCTGCACCAGAGCAAGTCTCTCGCATACTCCTGTTCTCCGTCAGGTCACCCGGAACCCTTACTGGAAAAGAGGAGTGGGGTGTTATCTCTGGAGGGTGGAGTTAGTGCAGGTGCTCCTTCTGAACATGTATTGCGCTCTGAGAGACTTACTTCCGGATGTCTGGATATTGCTGAGAGGTAGGATGCCATCACTCCCAATGATTATGCTATTCAGGGATCCCAGGACTCTGGGTTCGCTAGTGTCAGCTGTTACCAGGAGATATGAAATGCTATATCTCCTGGATCAGCTATAAGGAGAGTGGTTCCTTCAATGCCACCCTTCTCCCCATCTCATTTGCCTCTCTTGGCTGAATGTGGAGACAGGGTGGTCTCTCAGTGGTGCCAGCTAATCTATGAGAAGGATATTTAAACCGGCCATATCCTCTGATTCTTTGCAGATTATTTTAAGTTGTGCTTGGGTGGTAAGGTTAGTAGTTCATGTGTGTTTCTACTGGTTTGCTCTCTTGCACTGTTTTTCTCGTCTTGCCTGTATCCCTAGCCTTTCTATATACATTGGAACTACACTGCTCTTCCTGTTTGTACTAGTGTATTGTCCAGCCACCAGTCACTCCACTGCTTTCACCTGGAAGGGCTCTGCCAAAGTCACCCCTTGCAAGATCGGAAGGCAGGTGACAAGTACCACAGGCCTTAAGGGTGTGCACTAGCATGACAGCTCATGTAAAGTGTGTCTGGGATACTGCATTTGCTGGCCAATAGTCTGGTTATCCCATCACTTTCCTAACATTACAATCTGCCTCCCCTTTTTTAATTTAACTTTCATGCTGCCGCTACTGACATCATTGCAGTGGGTGGCAACTGGACAATGGGATTGTATGTGGGAGGTCTGCAGGTCTTTGCTTACATTGCCCCACTTTATTAAACACAATCAATTACTAGGTCTCTATCAAAATGGTGCTAGCAAATTAAGGTTTTCACTAATTCTCACAGGTCCTGTGATATCTAATATATAATCATAAATAATATGTGTAACAGACTTCCGGCACTTATGTCGCTATCCCACAATGCATCGTGGCACCATTGTGGGATAGTGACACAAGTGACAAAAGTAAGTGTCACAGACCTCATCGCTACCGTTGGGAGATCAGCAGCGCCAGCCGCTGATCTCCCGACAGTAGCCGCGGCTCATCACCCGCCGCACGGAGGTCAGCGGTGACGCAGCCAGGAGATGAGCGGCACCATCAATATGTATTTTCTTATACATCATATATACACTGATGATTTATTCTGCATAATATTTGATGTTTTATTTTTTGCTTTCTACTTTTTATAGATTTTATTTTATACAAAAATACATAAATTGTTATACTGATGACGGAACATGCTATCCATTCATTTGTTCTTTAGATTTGCATTTTTTAATGTTATTTCATTCATATACTAAATTATGTACATGAATAAATTCAGGAAATAACAATAGAAATGTAACATATCCATCACTACTTCCTATATTTTCTGATTCCAATTTAAAGTGTGCCATAAAAGATGTAATCCTGCCATTCACATATGCTGGATACAAAATCCATACATAGATAAACATGCTCTCAAAACATAATCGTTCTACATATGGAATCACCAATTCAATAGAAATAGCATAAATCAATATAAAAACTAAGACCGTCTGGGAATCTCGCATTCAGAGCCAAGAACCAGAAAGCTTCCGGGCAATGAACTGCGCATTCACAATCCCCACCACATTTTGGTTTAAAAACTCTCTCAATACCCTTAACAGTTAGGGAACTTGTATTGCTCGAATGTTCCTCAAGAAAATGTATGGTCAAGGCTAAGATATTCCGATGGCTTGCAGATAATTCCAGATTTGAGGCAGAAATGTGTTCTATGAAACTATTTGTAAATTTGGGAATATATTACACCCTCCAATACTCGTAATCTTCCAAATGATCTTTAGGTATATGCAGCCAAAATGTTACTAATGGGTAGAAACTTCCTTTTCATCCTGATTTCATCATTAAAGATATTGGACTTAGCACATTTTATTCGGTAAATTTTTCCACAAAGTCAATGTTCAAAGATGATTCTTGTAAGTGAATGTGTGGGATGTTCTTGTTGACTGATTTTTGGCTTGTAATGTCATTTAAATTTTCTGTTACACAAATTACTAAAATTCACTCCACATTTGCTTAGTGTTTATTTAATCAAATGGAGACATTGTCCATACTTTGAAATGTTTACATAAGGTATATGGGTAATAATGCCTGAGGGGGAAATAAAATAGTTACTGATAGTTTAATTAACAGAGTTTTCAGCTTGGTACTTGCTTAGAACATGTGTTTTTATTTTACCGCTCTACAACTCAACCACAGCCTCTTAAAGGATGAGAAGAAACGTTTTTCAGTAAAGCAAGCTTTATACATGTTCTTAAGAAAAAGAACCTCTACATTATTTCATAGAATTTTAACTCTGCTTTTTGTGAGAATTGATGTCAAAGGGAACCTGTCAGGTCATTCTACCCCCCTCTGCTATCACTATATGTTCCTGCACCATCCTAGCTGATCCCTAACCATCCCTGTCTGAGCTAAAACTACCCTATAAGGATTGAGAAAAATTACATAAACTTACATACTGTCTCCATCCGAAGACTGGAAAGGAGGTCTCTGGGTCTCCATTCTCCCTCCTCGCTTGTTCTCCGCATGCCCCGCTGGGCGTCATCAGTCTTTCTTCTGTTCCACCTTCTGTTTGAAATTCCCACCTCCTCTCGTAGCATGATGCATCAACTAGAATGTCATATCCGGCCCAGTACATTGTGGGGTTGATCATGTGGTTTGGCTCGGCTTCGGCACATGCGCAGTGCGCATATTGAAAGAAGAAAGGTGCAGGGACCGGTAGTGATAGTAGAAGGGGGTACAACGACCTGACAGGTTCTCTAAAGTCTGTATTAAAGGGATCCTGTCACCCCCAAACGCCTCCTAAGCTATCCAAACATGTCCCTGCAGCATCCCATTACTAATCCCACACTCCTTTTTGCTCAGAAAAGCATCCTGTAAAAGTGTAGAAAAACATTTCATAACTTACTCATTAGTAATGATAATGAGCTGGTGCTATATTCTTTAGCCCCTAAGGCTGGCCATCTTCATCATAATATCACACCTTAATAGGCGTGATCTTCAATACATATTGTAATCAGCGCCTCCCAGCTCTGCTGGGCACTGCCTGGGCTGCAATGGGGCTGTAATGACACGAATCGCGTCATATCCGGCATCAGGTGATGTCAGTACACCCATGCCGCATGCGCAGTGCGGTGCTTGAAGCCTGCAGTGCGGTGCGGGTGTACTGACATCACCCGATGCCGGAAATGACGCAATTCGCGTCATTACAGCCCCATTGCAGCCCAGGCAGCACCCAGGAGAGCTGGGAGGCACTGATTACAATATGCATTGAAGATCACGCCTATTAAGGCGTGATATTAGGATGAAGATGGCCCACCTTAGGGACTAAAGAATATAGCCCCAGCTCATTATCATCACTAATGAGTAAGTTATAAAACGTTTCTTTACACTTTTACAGGATGCTTTTCTGAGCAAAAAGGAGTGTGAGATTAGTGATAGGATGCTGCAGGGACATGTTTGGATAGCTTAGGAGGCGTTTTGGGGTGACAGGATCCCTTTAATATATTAATTGCGAGAGAAGTCCAAGTTTACAGATAGGGTGGGATTGTGATGAAATAAAACCCTTTTGAGTGGACGTGTTCTCTGCACACCTTGAGATTGCCGATGTACGGTAATTAATCCCTCCCATCGATATCTCTCCCATTTATGCTTTTGGAGTTCAAAAATGGAGTCTTTTGAAATTTTGTCTTAACAGCAGCCAACTCAGTGGCACCTAAACCATTTTTTGCATACATGAAAAATTTCGGACAACTGATTGACGATTTAAGGTACCACATGGCTTCAATGTGTGAACGTAGCCCAAAGGCCCTAAACTATGGTGGCATACAAAAGCATGAGAGGTAGGTGTTTAGTAAAGGGAACCTGTCTGGTCATTTATGCACCCAAACCTATTACCTTTCTACTACATCCCTAATCATATCTGCCTGAGCTAAATGTGAAGTATAATGGTTTTAAATCCATGGGCGGCTCCTTCCCGATATGATGCCGTGATCAGGTCATTTATGGTCCTGTGCATTGTGGGGGATTATTGGGTGTACGAGCCGACTTCAGAACATGCAGTGCGCATGCTCCGGAGCTGGCCAGTATAACTAATACACCCCAGCTCTGCGCAGGACCGTAGGCGTCATATTTGGAAGGAGACGCCCATGGATTTGAAACTCGGGGCCGCATTTCTGCATTAATTATCACACTCACCAGGGCATGATACCACAGAGTGAGATGGGATAGAAAGGACCTAGAGAGATTACCCACAGGTCGCCCACAGGCTGCCCACACTTCTAGGAACAACCTTAGAACAGGGGAAAATGTACCGTATATACTCGCGTATAAGCCGAGTTTTTCAGCCCAAAAATTGGGCTGAAAAGTCCCCCCCTCGGCTTATACGCGAGTCAAACGGGACCCCCTCACTGTTTGGCGCCCCCACCTCACAGGATGGCCCCCCCCGCATGCAGCGCTGCCCGTATACATTACCAGGCTATCAGCTGTCACCCTCCGGTGGCGATTCGCGGCTCCCGGCTCCGGCTTCCATCTTCATCTCTGTCTTCCTGCATGTCACATGACCGGCCGGCGTCGCGATGACGTCATCGCGATGAGCCCCGGCCACAAAGCAGGAAGACAGAGATGAAGATGGAAGCCGGAGCCGGGAGCCGCGAATCGCCACCGGAGGGTGACAGCTGATAGCCTGGTAATGTATATGCGCAGCGCTGCATGCAGGGGGGCCATCCTGTGAGGTGGGGGCGCCAAACAGTGAGGGGGGGCCAGTGTAATACCTCTGGGGCTGCATATACCTCTGGGGCTGTATATACCTCTGGGGCTGCTGTGTATTACCTAAGGGCTGCTGTATACTACCCCTGGGGCTGCTGTATACCCCTGGGGCTGCTGTATACCCCTGGTGCTGCTGTGTATACCCCTGGGGCTGCTGTGTATACCCCTGGGGCTGCTGTGTATACCCCTGGGGCTGCTGTGCATACCCCTGGGGCTGCTGTGTATACCCCTGGGGCTGCTGTGTATACCCCTGGGGCTGCTGTGTATACCCCTGGGGCTGCTGTGTATACCTCTGGGGTGGCTGCTGTAATAATGCTGGGGTCTGTATATACCACTGGGGAGGCTGCTGTATACTACCACTGGGGGGGCCTGTATACCACACTGCTGGGGCTGTATACCTGTGCTGGGGTCCACCCTCGGCTTATACACGAGTCAATAGGTTTTCCCAGGTTTTGGGGGCAAAAGTAGGGGGGTCGGCTTGTACACGGGTCGGCTTATACACGAGTATATACGGTAAGTTATAAAAAAAAATGTTTTTTGTAACCATTATAGATCAAATTTAGCTCAGACAGAGATGATTAAGGGATGTAGTAGGAAGCTGCATGGATAGGTAGTGATAGGTTTGGGGTCATAAATGACCTGACAGGTTCCCTTTAACAGGTGTGCACTGTATAACTACCTCAAACATAAAGAGATATTCTAATATACACTATTATTAAGATATCTTTCACATGTCAGCTACGGCCCATACTAAACTATTGCAAACTGGTTTGTACACAATTAGCTTTTTACAAATTAAAAATGTTTGAATTCATTTTAAATAGTCCACAGCATGCAATGTATAATAATCCAGCTGCTGTAAACTAATACTGTACATCTGTACTCAACTCTATGATAATGTGACGTTTTAATTAGGACCCCCCACAAAATTTTTAGTTAAAATGCTAATCAGAATAGAAAATTAATAACCTAAAGCTACAGGAACCCAATAAAAAAACCTGTAATAGATTATCTCACCTACAATTTACTCCCTTGTGCACACAACCTTATTTTCAGATATATTCATAAAAAAACAGATTGTGCTAGGATCATTGTTATTTAATGGGGCACTGTAGATTAATTATTTTTTCGGCATATGAAAATATTGCAGCTTGCAAAATTTTACTCCGAGAATCGGAGGGCACTTGCCCATTCAACTCTATGGGTCTATCAACAAAATGAGGCTACACTCAGATGACATTATGGAGAAGATAGAGAATTTTTCTTTATTCTCTGCCTCTGAGAAAAATGGTTCCAACTCTGATCAATCTCTGATCAGTTTGATTAGCATGGCTGAACCATTTATCTCAGATGTAGAAAATACTGTCATGTGAGCCTACCCTAATATTGATATCCTTATTTAGTTGAGAGACTTTTGTTCAATGTTTACATATGTAACCCCTATACGTACATCCTCATTGCACGCCATTGTCCAGGTTAACTGTGGTCTGATGGAGTATGTCATGTACATTGGCTTCAAAGTAAAATAATTCATTTCAACAGATTCTGCTTTACTTCTATCATATGAAGCTAATATATTATTAAGTCAAGAAAGGATAGTAGAAATAAATGCTAGCATCTGCTTTGAGGCACATCTGGAAGAATGAACAGGTAATTTATCAAAGGCTTCTTTGAAAAATAACTGTACAAATGATGTGAGCTTTGATTGGTTTTCCATTTGGGAGCTATTGTTATTGTCAGCATAAAGGTTTGTTGCCATATGGCCCAAATAACTAATACATTTTTATAATGTATTCTCATGGAGTATATTTATGGTATTCTAACTGCTGGAAAATCATGCATAATGTTGAATTTAGGAATGGAGACCAAATGAAAATGGTGATGTAACTGTCAAGCCAGGCTAAAAAAGTTGAATTGTTGACTGTAGTAGTATAGTTTATATGATAAGCTGAATTTATCTATATCTATATTTTAGAAGAGAAAATGCATGTAGTAAATTGTCAGCATAAGATCACGTGAAAAATTGTGTTATTGATCACTTTAGTGACCATTATTTACAACAAGCTAAAATTGCACGTAAACACTGCCTTTTTATTAAATAAGAGCAGGTAGCCCCAGATTGGTGACTTAAGCTTCCTAATATAGCTGAACAGGTAAAAGATGAAATGCTGCAAAAAAAATGAAAAAGGCAGCAAATAATAATAAGGTCTCTATTATGTGAGATTATAACTATGCACACATTCATTTTGATCTATAATCATTGGGTTGCGGTAAATGCTGCAAGTTCTTATCTACAGTTCAAGACAATTACCTCCCTCCGTTAGTAGATGAACCAACCAGAGGAAATAATTTGCTTGATCTGGCCCTATCATATGGACAAGGTACAATTTCTGGTCTATGGGTCCGAGAACACTTGGGCAGCTGCAACCATAATATAACAAGTTTCAATGTAATATCCAATAGAACATTTCAAAGCAGAAATGCAAATTGCCATTGAGCAAACATACAAAATCAGCAAGGGATCAAATACTTATTTCCCCCACTGTATTACTAGAATCCTACAGGAAATGTATACCCTCTGGTAATAAAATGTCCAGGACTGAAAATAAATTATTATGGATGAATTAAGCAATAAATGCATAATAACACAAAGTCTAAGGGTACAGTTACACGTCGCCACATTGCATGCAATTTCACTTGCAATTTGCTGGTTGCAGTGAAATCATGGACACATTGTTACATTTGTACACAGTCACAAAATGGAACAATGTGTCAATGATTTCACTGCAACCAGCAAATTGCAAGTGAAATTGCATGCAATGTTGCAACGTGTAACGGTACCCTAAAGGTATTTAATACTTTGAAGGCCAAGAAATCAGAAATAGCACTTCAGAATAATAAAAAGTTCAATAAGAAATGTAAAAATAAATCAAGCTAACAAAGTTGGCAACTAAAAAAAAAAAAAATTGCCAGCGACATTAAAATAAATCCCATGTTATGAATATAGTAATGCCAAAAAGAAAAAGTCCCTTAGAAGATGGTAATAGCAAAATAATTATAAAAGGACAACGAAAAGGCTGAGATATTAAACAGGTACTTTTTTTCTGTATTCCACAATGAACAGACTGTTCCAGGGATCATTCAGCAACACAAAAATCAAAGGTCATAACCTGATATAACTGATTTAAAGAGAACCTGTCACCTCCCCCCATGGATTAGAATCTAAGGGCAGCACTGAATGCGCATGTCTGCTGCATTCGGGCAAGGGGTCCCCCATGGTTCTGTGGGACTGCTACCCCGATATATAGGTTTATAAAAACTTACAGTAAAAAGCCATGGAGGCGGGCCCTTGTGCTTCAGCCACCTCGTAGCACAGGGCCATTACACCCCCCCTGAGTCTCTGTGCTGCACATGTCCTCATGCCAGTCATGAAATCCTCGCTATGCACGTCCTTGTGCTGGTGATGCAGGTGCAGAGCGAGGTATTGCTTATCGCCGCCCCCAGCGGCCTGTCCCACCTCCTGTTATGACGTCAGAGCCTTTCCCCACCCTGCTCCATGTTATACTATGGAGAAGGGCGGGGAAAGGCTCTGATGTCACAGCAGGAGGCTGGACAGGCAGCTGGGGGCGACGATAAGCAATACCTCATACCAGCTTCACCAGCACAAGGACGTGCATAGCGAGGATTTCATGACTGGCATGAGGACATGTGCAGCACTGAGACTCAGGGGGTGTGTAATGGCCCTGTGTTATGAGGTGGCTGAATCACAAGGGCCCGCCTCCATGGATTTTTACTGGAAGTTTTTATAAGCCTATATACTGGGGTAGCAGCCCCACAGAGCCATGGGGGACCGCTTGCCTGAATGCAACAGACATGCTGCATTCAGTGCTGCCCTTAGATTCTAATCCATGGGGGGACAGGTCTTCTTTAACACAAAAAGTATGACTACATCTGAACAAATTAAAAATTGACAAATCCCTCGGGCCTGATGGAATCCATACATGGATGTTAAGGGAATTGAGCTCAATAATTGACAGATTGCTGTATCTCATCTTTTTAAGGCCCAGTTACACACACAGATAATTGTGCAGAGATTGTTCGCAGATCTCTGGTTACAGTGAAATCATGGACACATTGTTCCATTTGTACACAGCCACAAGATGGAACAATGTGTCCATGATTTCACTGCAACCAGAGATCTGCGAACAATCTCTGCACAATTATCTGTGTGTGTAAATGGGCCTTTAGTCTCTCTTGTTACAGGTGGAGGGTAGCACGCCCTGTTCATCTAATTTTTAGTTTGTATAGTTTAACTCTTTTCCTCTGCCAAAGAATGGTGAGAGCCCAGGGTGAGGTGCAGCTTCCCCACAGGTTTATAACGCTAATCTTATTAAAATTAATTGGTTCTCTTGTAACACAGGATTGGAGGATGGCTGATGTGGTGCCGAAATCTAAGAAATGTAAGAAGGTAGATCCAGGCAAGTACCATTCGGTAAGTCTGACATCAGTGGTGTGGAAAGACTTTGATGGCATTTTAAGAGATTACTTGCAAAAAGATATTGCACAAAATATTATAATAACTGACAATCAGCATTGATTTCTGAAAGATAAGTTGTGGATTTCTAAGAGTAGATAAGTGCAAATCTGAGTATTGGAATTGTTGCTTATGTGAGTTATTTAAACTTTGCAAAGGCATTTAATACTGTACCACACAGCAGTCTTACATTGAAGGTACAGAAAGACGGACTAGAGGAAACTAAATGCAAATGGTTAAAGTACTGGTTAACAGACAGGGAACAAAGATTTGACATAAATGGTACATTTTCTGAATCAGATATATTCAGAAGTGGGGTACCGCAAGGATCTGTGCTGGAATCAATTCTTTTTAATATCTTTATTCCTGATCCCATGCACAAAGTAATTAATAAAGTGTCAGACCTTTCTGATGACACTGAACTAAGTAGGATAATGAAACACTATCTTTATATGAGTGGCATGGTGGCTCAGTTGTTAGCACTGCAGCCTTGCAGTACTGCAGTCCTGCGTTCAAATCTCACCGAGGACGACATCTGCAAGGAGTTTGCATGTTGTCTGTGTATTTGTGTGGGTTTCCTCTGGGCACTCTGGTTTCCTCCCATATTCTAAAGACATACTGATAGGAGATTTGGATTGTGAACCCAATGGGGACAGTATTACTGATGTATTTAAGGTTCTGTGGAATTAATAGTGCTATAGAACTGAATAAATATTATTATTTTATTTTATCCCTCATGTTACTATGTAACTTTTGGGTTGTTGAATTCCAGCATGCAGGGCAGGATCCAATAATCCTACAATAATGAGCAAAATATTTCATTTTACACTCACTAAGCGCTGCTATGTAGTATATCAAAATGTTACTGATTAGTAACTCCTCTAATAATTTTATTAGCAATACCTTATTAAAGGATGTGGCATCGCTGAGTTGGTGTAAAGAGTATGATCCAACCCTTATGGCCACTTTACACGCAGCTACAGGTAACAGGGTGTCAACAGGTAACTTACTGGCTGCAGTGAAATCATGGAGACATAGTTCCATTTGTACACAGCAACAAGATAGAACCATGTCTCCATGATTTCACTGTAGCCAGTAAGTTACCTGTTGACACCCTGTTACCTGTAGCTGCGTGTAAAGTGGCCATTACACTGTGAGAAGGGCTGTGGAGGGTTTAGGAATCACATTTTGCATATCGGAATACCACAACCTGGGAGTCTTGGCTCTACTATTGCTAGTAAGTCTGTCCTACTGACCTAACATTAAGGTTATTTTTAAATACTTTTGTGAACAGATAATATTTAGAAATCCCCAATCTAGCGTTGCTACTAGGGATGAGCGAGTAGTGTAAATATTCGGACCCGCTATACTCGCTATACCAGAGATGTAGCTGAGCTGTGCGGCCATGGGAAAGTTCATGTGAGTTCATGCTGTATAGGGTCCAGCTTAGGAGTTACTCACATTTCCCATTGACTTACATTGTGCTCGTTACTCCTAGCGAGTATTCACAAGGAAACTCGCGGAGTAATGAGTAGCCCGAGTACCGTACTATTCGGCGACTACCGAAAAGTAACGAGTATACTCGCTCATCCCTAGTTGCCACCTGTTTTATTGAATAAAAATGGCAGCCCATGTCCAATAATAGAAACTCATTAAACCCATTCGTCCAGGTCTAGGCCGATGTCCACTGTAACAGCATCAGAAGAAACAGTTGCTGTGATGACACAGACTTTTTTTAATGTGTGTCGTGGGTTAATATTTTTAATTTGGCCAGACGTATTGTTATTTTGCTTGTTGACTCATGGGAAGTAGGTTATTGTTTCTTATAAGAGTGCTTGGTGCCTCCATTGTCTGAGTTTGTATATTGCTAACAAAATGTAAAATACCTTCCCCCTTACCAGTCTTATCCCACCAATCCTGTAAGTACACCATAAACCCTGAGGTGAAGATTCGGGATATAAAAAGGACTGCTTCAATTTTCAGTGGTTCATATGCTATGTGGCCCTAGCCTAGGGACTTTGGCTAAAGGATAACATCGCATCTTCATGACTTTGGCCTAGGGATTTTGGTTTCCGCTGCCAGGATCACATCGCGTCTTGAATTACTACAGGACTTTAGCCTAGGAACTTTGGTTTCGGCTGCCAAGATCACATTGTGTCTTCCTAATCTGTATGACCTCAGTCTAGGATCCTAGGATTCGACTGGAAGAAACCCAGGTTGGGACAATTCAGTCACCTAGCTACAGACTTTGCAGTGCTCAGTTAGCTTCCTAAGCTTGCCACTATTCCTTGCTTGGTGGGTGCTCGCCAAAAGCGGGGTGCCTCTGGACAGGGATAGTTAGCCCTGGAAGACACAAATATTCTAATCCCTGGTGAACCAGCAGAAAGGTGAGATTCTGTTGCCTGTTACATTGTGCGTTTTTGCTGAGTATGTGTTACATGCCTTTGACTATTGGGGATCCAATAAAGTCTAACCTTTGTGTGGTTCCCTCACCCTGTGTTGTCTGAGTAGTGTTTTGAAAATGGTTAAGGAGTTTGGGCATTCATTGGGATGAGCCCTGGTCCATGTGGTCTTTATAAAGGCAGCCAAACCAGTGGACGAGAGTACACACTGACCCCCGTGTCTCCAGAGTTGCTATCCGGGGTTCTTCCTGAGGTAGAGAACAAGTACCATTATCGAAGGTATAGTACTCACAGATGGCTTAGCACTCCCATCCTGAGTCCTGGACCCAAATCTAAGAGTGGCCCGAATGGTCCAGCCTAATTAATAAAAACAGAAGTTCCGTTCCATTTCCAGATTCTCTCCTTTCAGGACACGCTGTGTTCGGGATGCCACCTCATTCCTCTTGCAGAGATGCTAGTGTTCTCTGTGGGAGAATGGGGGCTTTCAGTGTCCACGATCGGGATTCTGGGCACAGTGTATTTTTGCTGTGTTCTGCCACAGAGAACATTTGTGTTTCTATAAGCATAAATTGACATGTTGCAGCTCCAGAGGCCTCGCTGCCAATGAGTTTATAAAAACAGTGGGCACGAGAGTTCTATAAATCCCATCCACTGTGCTTATACTGTACAATGCAGCACTTTGGGAACAGTTAAAATGTGTTGCATCCAAAATGCTACTAATCCTCATCGTGTGCACTTACTTCTATTCATCATTGTTTTGGATATAATTTTCTTAGAGTTTGGTCAGTGTGTGAGTTTTTACCATTAGTGTTTTATCAGTGAATTTTTTTTATTAAGGAAATATATAAGTAAATAAACAATTTACAAAGCTTCTCCTATCCATTATAATATTGATCATGGACAGCACATGGATTACACACTGATGCCATGCTTGTGCTTGCTGTGATTTTCACAGACCTTTGTATACTCCCACATTTTATCTATCATTTGGGTCAAAAGCAGACAAGTTCACAGTTGGTCTTCAAAAAAAAACCACACATGTGAACCGGCCCATAGGCTATAATGAATAGCCCCATATACTATAACTAGATGGCGGCCCGATTCTAAAGAATCGGGTAGTCTAGAATCCATATATAGTGTATTTACTAATAGTTAGGGGAGTGCGGTGAAATGAATTGTGTGTTGTATACAGGTGGCTCAGTGGTTAGCAGAGTATATGGTGGCTCAGTGGTTAGCACTGCGCAGTGGCTCAGTGGTTAGCACTGGGCGGTGGCTCAGTGGTTAGCAGTGAGTGTGGTGGCTCAGTGGTTAGCAGTGAGTGCGGTGGCTCAGTGGTTAGCAGTGAGTGCGGTGGCTCAGTGGTTAGCAGTGAGTGCGGTGGCTCAGTGGTTAGCACTGCGCGGTGGCTCAGTGGTTAGCAGTGAGTGCGGTGGCTCAGTGATTAGCAGTGAGTGCGGTGGCTCAGTGATTAGCAGTGAGTGCGGTGGCTCAGTGATTAGCAGTGAGTGCGGTGGCTCAGTGATTAGCAGTGAGTGCGGTGGCTCAGTGGTTAGGAGTGAGTGCGGTGGCTCAGTGGTTAGCAGTGAGTGCGGTGGCTCAGTGGTTAGCAGTGAGTGCGGTGGCTCAGTGGTTAGCAGTGAGTGCGGTGGCTCAGTGGTTAGCAGCGAGTGCGGTGGCTCAGTGGTTAGCAGTGAGTGCGGTGGCTCAGTGGTTAGCAGTGAGTGCAGTGGCTCAGTGGTTAGCAGTGAGTGCGATGGATGGAGCAAGCGGGGGAGCAGGATGGAGCAAGCGGGGGGGCAGGATGGAGCAAGCGGGGGGGGCAGGATGGAGCAAGCGGGAGGGGCAGGATGGAGCAAGTGGGGGGGCAGGATGGAGCAAGTGGGGGGGCAGGATGGAGCCGGAGAGCAAAGAACAGCGGGGGGCAGGATGGAGCGGGCAGGATGGAGCGAGCGGGGCAGGATGGTGGGGGGGGGGCAGGATGGAGCCGGAGGGGCAGGATGGAGGTGAGTGGCGCAGGATGGAGCAAGCGAGGCAGGATGGAGAAGGCAGTGCAGGATGGAGACGGCAGGGCAGGATGGAGACGGCGGGGCAGGATGGTGGCAGGGAGGCAGGATGGTGGTGGGGGTGCGGGATGGAGGCGGCGGGGCAGGATGATGGCGGGGGGGCAGGATGGATACGGGGGGCAGGATGGATACAGGGGCAGGATGAAGGCGCTCCTCCTGACCTCCTCCGCTCCCTATGGCCCCCTTACCCTCCGCCGGCTCGCTCCACCTGTCTTGTAGCTCCCAGGACAGGACCTGTCGTTGCCTGGGAAACCGATCAGCTGGGGTTCAGTGGGCAAAGCGGGGGTCAGTGGGCAGAGTGGGGGATCAGTGGGCAGAGCAGGGGTTAGTGGGCACAGTCGTTGGGCAGAGCAGGGGTCAGTGGGCATAATCAGTAGGCAGAGCAGGGTCAGTAGGTAGGAGTGGGGGTCAGTGGGCAGAGCTGGGGTGAGTGGGCATGGTCAGTAGCCAGAGGGGGGGGGTCAGTGGGCAGAGCAGGGTCAGTGGGCAGAGCGGGGGGGTCAATGGACAGAGCAGGGTCAGTGAGCAGGATTGGGGGGTCAGTGGGCAGAGCAGGGTCAGAGCGGGGGTCAGTGGGCAGAGCAGGGGTCAGTGGGCTCAGTCAGTGAGCAGAGCAGGGGTCAGCGGGCAGAGCGGGGGTGACTGAGCAGAGCAGGGTTTAGTGGGCATAGCAGGGGTTATTGGGCACAGTCAGTGGGCAGAGCAGGGGTTAGTGGGCAGAGCAGGGGTCAGTGGGCACAGTCAGTGGGCAGAGAAGGGTTAGTGGGTAGAGCATGGGTTAGTGGGCACGGTCAGTTGGCAGAGCAGGGGTCAGTGGGCATGGTGAAAGGGCAGAATGGGGGGTCAGTGAACAGAGGGTGGGGGTCAGTGGGCAGAGAGTGGGGGTCAGTGGGCAGAGAGTGGTGGTCAGTGGGCAGAGAGGGGGTCAGTGGGCAGAGAGTGGGGGTCAGTGGGCAGAGTGGAAGTAAATGAGGAGAGCAGGGTGAGTAGGCAGTGTGAGGGGTCAGTGGGCAGAGCATGGTCAGTGGGAAGTGTGAGGGGTCAGTGGGCAGTGTGAGGGGTCAGTGGGCCGAGCAAGGTCAGAGGGCCGAGCATGGTCAGTGGGCAGAGAGGGGGTCAGTGGGCAGAGTGGGGGTCAGTGGGCAGATAGTGGGGGTCAGTGGGCAGATAGTGGGGGTCAGAGGGCAGAGAGTGGGGGTCAGTGGGCAGAGAGTGGGGGTCAGTGGGCAGAGTGGGGGGTCAGTGGGCAGAGTGGGGGGGCAGCGTGGGGGGGGAGGTAAGTGGGCAGAGCAGGGTCAGTGGGCAGAGCAGGGGTGAGGGGGCAGAGAGGGGTCAGTGGGCAGAGTGGGGGTCAGTGGGCAGAGTGGGGGGGCAGTGTGGGGGGGGTAAGTGGGCAGAGCAGGGGTCAGTGGGCAGAGCAGGGGTCAGTGGGCAGAGTAGGGGTCAGTGGGCAGAGTGGGGTTCAGTGGGCAGAGTGGGGGTCAGTGGGCAGAGTGGGGGGATCAGTAGGCAGAGGAGGTTAGATCGGGACAGGACCTTTGATGACGCCACGGTAATGTGATCTGTGACTCCACCCATCATCGTGATGTCATCAGAGGTCCTGAAGCACCAGGAAAAGTGCAGCGGCGGCCAGCTTGAGGGAGCTGTGGTAAGAGAGGGGAGGGGGGGACTGGACAGTGGAGGGGGGCTGTGTTGACAGGCGGGGGGTGAGCAGACAGTGGAGGGGGGCTGTGTTGACAGGCGGGGGGTGAGCGGACAGTGGAGGGGGGCTGTGTTGACAGGCGGGGGGTGAGCGTGACAGTGAAGGGGGACCGGACAGTGAAGGGAGGCTATGGTGAGAGGCAGGAGGGTGATCGGACAGTGGAGGGGGACTATGGGGGGTCTGGTGAGCTCTCGGGGGTCTGATAGCGGGCGGAAGTGGTGTGTGGCGGGCGGGAGACGACCGGCTAACGATGCGATTGCATCGGGATTCTAGGGCATTGCGAGTGAGTGAACAAAGGCATGAACAAAGCCACGAACAAAGCCACGGAAGTAGCGCCGTGTGCGACGGAAGTCGCTACGGCAATTATATAATAGATGAGTAGCAACAAAAAGAAGTGGAACCGGGCACTAGAGTACAGTCAGAACTTTTGAAGCTGTATAAGCTTTGCCTTAATCACCCTCTGGGTTGCACCTTTATCGGTGTTGCACGTCACTTAAACATGTGAGATTTCAGGTAAAATTGAATCAACCAGAGCTAGGGTGGGTGAGGTAACAATAAGATTACTTCTGTTCTTCCCTTGCGGGAGGTGCATTGCTTTTAATGTTACTTTAAACTTTGACTATAATCTAGTCCATACTGGCCCAACTGGGACCAGGCAGTAAGTCTCTTGATCAATGTCCATCAAGTACTTCAAGAAAACAAGGCTGTGCAAAACACTCATTTTTGAACAGGCACAATTTACACTATAGTAGTGCTGCAAAAGAAAAGGCATTTAACTATTTACACTGATATACGATACCAGGACTGTTCATTACTCCTTTCCTCTGCTAACCCAGTTCGTATACCACACCCGGAGTCCTGTATGGCGTTTGTAGATGATGACGTTGCCTTTCGTGTCATCCTGGAACTGAGGCCTCCCGACGGGTTGCCAGGAGTGCGGGGTCGGGACTGGTGACTGGTATCCACATCGCTTCATCTCCATACCGACCCGGTTTTGTTGCTGTTCCAGGTGAACGGCCCACCATAGCTCGCAGGGCCCGGACACCTCTGTGCCGCCCGTTGTTCCTTCCTCTTGGTCCTCCTCCCCAGTCAGGTTGGGCTCTGCGGATCAGGCTTTCCGGTTCAGCGGTCTCCTCTCTTCCGGGCTTCATGCTCGCTGGATCCTCCGATGCGGTGCTCGACCCGCCTCCTTGGTTGATTGAGAGCAAGGGGGGCGGGGAGACTTTTTGACGCCTCTTAGATGGCCAATGTATGCTGAGGGGCCGAGGCCTGCCCCTGGGCCAGCACATAGTCTGTTACATTTATGAGCCCGCCACTATTCTCTTCACTCCTCAGCAGAATGAAGGGGCGGGGCTTATCTTCCCGCTGTTTTCTCTTGCTGTAGTGACGCAGCTTAAATTGTGAGGCAATATAATGGCGGCTCTATTTTGTAATCCACAGTAACAGTCAATAAAATAAAGTCTAAAGGCACACTTTACCTGGTAAATACCAGGCTGGTTCAATCCTGTTTGTGACGCCAATTTGAATCAACCAGAGCTAGGGTGGGTGAGGTACTCGGACACCGGGTCTGCTGAGTAGGGAGTCACGGGTGGACGGGATCCCGGTGCCGTGCCCTGGTGATCAACTATGGTAGATGTTGATGATGAGGGATAAAAGGGGTTATTTACAGGGGATCATGACGCCACCTGTAGTGTCCAGTAAGATGGTACCAGTGCTGCCAGCCGGCCACTGAGGTGATGGTTGGGGCAGCAAAGTGTGGTACAGCTTCCCACAGGTGGAGCTTTACCTCAGGGCAGCAATTGAAGGAAGATGGTGAGGGAGGACATTGATGGAGATGGTGCTGCAGTTCTCACCCTTCTGCTGAGCTGCTGCTGATGCTGAGCCCTCCGGGCTGCGGCAGGAAGAATAACGGAAACCAGTTCAAGTTTAACTCCACTTTACTCGGTACCAGTTGATGGCATAAACAAGACACGGTACAGTTTGGTTTACAGGGTGGATGTTGCCAGCTCAGGGGTCCTCTTATGGAGTCTCAAGATGTCCTCTCTCAAGTCATTCAGGGTCTATTCTGTTCTTGTCTGTCTTTTCCACCCTCACAGAGCTCTCCTGCCAGTCCTACGGTCTGTATCTAGAAGACAAGGTCTGTGCACTACCGTTCTGGATAGGGCACCCCAGAGAAATAGAGAGAAAGCTCCCTTCCAGCACCACAATAGCTGCCTGTCCCTTTTAGTTTCTTCTAGTGTCTTGAACCAGTTTTCAGTCCTGAGGGGAGAGGTACCTTGTGGCGCTGACAGCAACCCGGTTCTGTTGGGCCTGCAGCTCGTCGGTTTTGCAGTCAGGGTAAACTCCTGGCTGCCTCGGCTTTCTGTGTCGCCGGTGTTCCCTCAACGTGACCAGCCGGCTCCTACCAGTCCTGGCCCATTGCCTTCTGTCCTGGGCCCCCACTTAAAGATGGGGCATCCTCCTCTCAGCTGGGCTGTCAGGCCTGACCACTCTGTCTGCCTTCCCAGCACTGTCTGAGGTAAACTGTCAACTGTCACTCTTCCTCTATCCTAGGCTCCACCCCACCCTCCTGGGACCTACCAAGTACTGGTTCCCCCTACTCTAGGTGGTGTGGTCCTAAGTGAGTGTAGAACAGACTCCATAAGGTTTGTGGGAGTGCGCTCCCTGCAGCAGCTGCCATAACGCTTTTCTACCAGTTGTGGGTGATCACAACTGACAAAGGTGAGCAATTCCACATCTCTAAGCGAAAGTGTTTAATTAAGATAAGACCCTATATGCGCATTCTTTTTTCGCAGATCCATAAGGTTTAAACTCTGAACTACCAACTTACAAGGAAAAACACATTTTTATATTCAAGTGTAATACTACCCTGTGGCGCCTAGTTACAGGGGCGCCACAAAATAAAGGAAAAAAACAGCACTCACTGATTTGCAGCTTGCTCTTTTTTATTTGTAACCTGGGGGGTTACATTAGTGCGGTGAGTGGGGTGGTAGAGGCTAGACAACGGCACCGTTTCATGGTGATTCCACTTCTACAGGTCTGTGCATGGTTGTCCGGCCTCCATCTGTTGTCTGGCCTCCACCACCCCCTCCATGCACTAATGTAACCCCCAAGCTACAAATAAAAAAGAACAAGCTGCAAATCGGTGAGTGACATTTTTTCCTTTACTATAATGAATAGTGTACATACTACACTTGTGATTCATGGACATCTGAATGGGGCCTTAAGCCTTGGACCTTTATTTTTTGGTAACATTTTAATCATTATCAATAACCTGGAAATTATATGTTTTCTTGATAATACGATAGGTTATGTCTGTACATATATGGGTCAGACAAGTCTGCAAAAAAAATCCTTCAAGCACATGATTTTATTGTATATTCTAGAAAATGGATGTACTATTGCAAGAATTGTCGCGGAAGATAATAATCCAATGAGGTGACAGTGACATGACGACAAGTAGTGGATCTCAGTCTGTAACATCCTGTCTGACACCTAAACACATGTTGGTGGAATGCATGAAAATATATTCATTTAGATACAAATCCCACAGCTCCTCCAAGCATCCGTTTCGTTGTTCATGTCACCAGTAAGAGATATAGTTTTCCCTAATGCACTTAATAAAACCACAAATCTGTCACAGATGGAAGCCCTCTGTGATCTTTCAAAGAAAATAACCCAGAGACTACTCTTACAAGCTCCATGGATATACAATCAGCATCTCACATGGAGGCTGTTAAACATTTTCTCCAAGGACGCCTGTTTCCTGTTACGTGTTGAAGTATTGTTTTCCTGAAAAGTTTTTTCTACTTTTTTTTAATTAACTGCTTCATTTGAGAAATCTGTGGGAAAGTTTTGTTAACAAGTCATCTGGCATAGCCAAGAAAAGCTTGGAAATCTGTAAAAAAGCAAATTACCTTTGACAATCTTATATAAAACCTGGAATGCAGTGCGCCATGCCGTAATGTGAGTTACATTTATTACAGAATATGCAATTATTTCAACTCTTAATGCAGATTTATTCTTCCAGCAATTTCCCATTTTTATTAATAGAATTGTCCTATTAAATTTATTATTCCTTAACCAGTGTAAATTCTATGAAATATTCTTAATACATACACTGCTTTATTGTCTTGTATGTATTATATGTAAACACATGCAGGGTCTTTGTGACTTAAACTGGACTTCAGTGTTGGTCATTACATAATATCTATGTTCTGATGACTGGAGAAAAGCATTTCTGACAAAATTCAAAGGATTGTGCAGATTTTACTGGGAATTCAAATTGCAGCAGATGTATTGTCCACAAACTGAAGGGCATAATAAATGTAAAAAAAAGTATAAAAACTCACCTCCCCGCTAGTGATGGGCGAGTCCTAAATTACTCGGAATCGCTTGACTCTAGCGAGTCCGAGCCCGGGACTCGCTACTCGTTGCGAGTGTAGCGAGTCCAATGTTAATGAATGGGGAAGCGAGTAATAGCGAGTAGTGTGCGATTTACAAATCACAGATGTGTCTCGGAAGCTTCAGCCTGAAGCAATCCTAGTTTTGTCAGAGACTCTGACAAAACTAGGATTGCCATTGATTTGCACTGGACTCGTTTACTGTGCAAGTAATCACTGGGAAACTCGCACAGTAAGGAATCCGACTGTCTGCTCTGTGTGCTGGCTGCCGCAGCTCCAGGGTCCTAGAGCCCACCTGCTGCCTGATGTAGCAGAGCTGAGATTGTTCTCAGTCTGCTCATTCCCTGTGCATAGACATCTATATCTATGCAAAGAAATGTAGCAGAGAGGACATCGCGTTTTGGACTGCGTCGGACGGAAGAGGATTTTTTTAATTAAAGATGGAGTCCCTAATGGCTTTTTTTTTTTATTTCTAATAAAAAATTTTCTCTGTGTTGTGTTTTTTTTAAAACAATTTAATAGAAATTCATGGCGGTCATGTCTAATATTGGCGTGACCGCCATAAATTTCGGGCTTAGGGCCAGCTGATAATACAAAGCTAGCCCTAACCTCTTTATTACCCAGCGTGCCACCGCCACCAGGGCCGCTGGAAGAGCAGGGTTCAGCGCCAGAGGATGGCGCTTCAATGAACGCGCCATCTTCTGGGGCAGCTGCGGGCTGCAATTTGCAGCGGGGGGTGCCCAGAAAGCTTGGGCATCCCTGCGCTGCGGATTCCAGCCCCCAGCTGCTTAGCTGTACCTGGCTAGACATAGAAATTGCGCGGAGCCCCACGCATTTTTTTTTTATTATTTCATGAAATTCATGAAATAATAAAAAAAAGGGCTCCCCTATATTCTTGTGTCTGGCCAGGTACAAATAGGCACCTGGGGGTTGGGGGCAGCCCGTCGCTGCCTGCTGGATCCGGCTGGATTCCAGAAATACGGCGAAGCCCATGTAATTTTTTTTCTGAAAAATCAATAAAACAATCCTAAAAAAGGGACTGCATCTTTATTAACCCCTCGCCTATGGTCCATGGGTTAATAAAGATGCAGTCCCTTTTATTTACATTGTTTTATGGATTTGTCAGAAAAAAATTTCGCGTGGGCTTCGCCATATTTCTGGAACCAGCCAGATCCAGCAGGCAGCGACGGGCTGCCCCCAACCCCCAGGTGCCTATTTGTACCTGGCCGGACACAAGAATATAGGGGAGCCCTTTTTTTTAATTATTTCATGAATTTCATGAAATAATAAAAAAAAAATGCGTGGGGCTCCGCGCAATTTCTATGTCTAGCCAGGTACAGCTAAGCAGCTGGGGGCTGGAATCCGCAGCGCAGGGAGGCCCAAGCTTTCTGGGTACCCCCCGCTGCAAATTGCAGCCCGCAGCTGCCCCAGAAGATGGCGCGTTCATTGAAGCGCCATCCTCTGGCGCTGAACCCTGCTCTTCCAGCGGCCCTGGTGGCGGTGGCACGCTGGGTAATAAAGGGGTTAATACCAGCTTTGTTATACAAGCTGGTATTAAGCCCGAGATTCTTAATGTCAGGCCACGTTTGACCCAGCCACTAAGAATCTCCAATAAAGGGTTAAAAAAACACAACACAGAGAAAAAATTTTATTAGAAATTTAAAAAAAAAAGCCATTAAGGACTCCATCTTTAATTAAAAAAATCCTCTTCCGTCCGACGTAGTCCAAAACGCGATGTCCTCTCTGCTACATCCCCTGTGCATATATATAGATGTCTATGCAGAGGGATGAGCAGACTGAGAACAATCGCAGCTCTGCTACATCTCTGTGAGCAGGCGGGCTCTAGGACCCTGGAGCTGCGGCAGCCTGTACAGAGCAGACAGCTGGACTCGGCTCGCAAAGTAACAGCAGTTACTTTGCAAGTTTCCCTGTGATTACTTGCACAGTAATCAGACCAATGCAAGTCAAAGGCAATCCTAGTTTTGTCAGAGTCTCTGACAAAACTAGGATTGCCATTGATTTGCATTGGACTCGTTGCTGTGCGAGTAATCGCTGGGAAACTCGCAGAGTACTGAGTCCTGCGAGTCCCTTACTACTCGCCGAGTAACGAGTCCTAGTGAGTAGATTCGCCCATCCCTACTCCCCGCCCATTTCTGATACCCACTATCCTCCATATGGTCCTCACCTAACCACTGCCATGGTCAGAAACCTCAAACAACTTCACGATAGGCAGGTTGTTTGGCTTCAACAAAAAGGGCATAACTTACTGTTACACCACACGTCGTGATGTCACAAAGTTCCAGTGACTTTCCAACACAAATGTGGAGTTGCCGTGGGGGCACAATCACCAGCCCTCCCATGATACAAATGTAGGGTGTAAATGTTTAGCCATGGCAGCCAGGACATGCTGCATGCGCCAGTGCCTGCCATGTTGGTACACTAATGAAGACCAACCTGTGGCTGACATTCATAGAAAACTGCGTATTGCAGTCTATATCATAGCAATCAGATTATTACAGATTCAAGTCTGCTATTAGGAGGGCTATAAAGAAGACGTTTTTCCTAATATATAAAAAAAATATAAAAATTAGAATCACCCCTCTTTCCTCAAAAAATAAACATAATTGGTATCACCATTCTAATTTACCAAAAAAATTAAATTAACTACTCTAATTGATAAATGCTGTAATGTTGCGGATTTTTAATTGCTACAGCTTCATAAGATATATAACAAGAAGAGATCAAAATGTTATTTACTCCAGAATGGCATCAATAAAAACAGTTTGCCATGCGAAAAAAGAACAGCTTCATAAGGAAAAGTAAACTGTTACAGGTTTTGGAAGATGGCCACACAAGCAAACATCACTGTTTTACAGTACATTATATGCTAAAATGAATAGTGTTCAAAACGTCAACTCTTCTTAAAAATACAAGTCTTCAAACATTACGTCTTGGGAAAATAAAAATAAATATATGGCTATTGGAAGAAGGTGAGCAAAAAAGCAGAAATCTAGAAATGGATAATCAGGAAGGGGTTAAAGGATTAGATACTGACTTAGGGTCGCTTCACACTGCAGCATGATCCGGTCCGGGGCTGTCCGGGAGGACCCTGACAGCCGCGGACCGGATCAGCACACAGGACTGGGGCGCTAATATGCCCTCCGGTCCTGTGTGCAGCACACGCAGTTCCCGCTGCCGATAAGTCAGGACCGTGGGTGCCGCGGTCCTGACCTGTCAGCGGCTGCAGCTGCGTGCGGCTGCACACCGGACCGGAGGGCATAATAGCCCACCAGTCCTGTGTGCTGATCCGGTCCGCGGCTGTCAGGGTCCTCCCGGACAGCCCCGGACCGGATCACACCGCAGTGTGAAGCGGCCCTTAGGGTGACACGAGAGAGACAAGCTTTGGTGGCTTCCTCTGCTAAAACTAGTTATGAAATTGATTTCATTTACTCACTTACTGTGTGCTTTACAGACGAGATCATCACTGTCCACTTTGGGGCTCACAATCTAAATTCAAAGGAAAGAAGGCTTATGAATGATATTCAAAACAAGGGTAACTTTATTATCAGGTGGAAAAAGGTGGAAAAAATAAAGTTCTTGTGAAAAAGGCCTGTGTGAAAAAAACCCTTAAAATGTTTATGCTCATCCGTAATAGCTGTATTGTACAGACAGATTAACTTTAAAACAGAAGCCACACAAATTAATAACAAAAAGCAAATATTTCCTATAAAAGTACTGGATCAGATTCAATTCAACAAAAAACAAATAATGAATCATTCATTGCATTGATCTAATTAGCAAATGAGCAAATCTGACTAAGGCTGGAGGCACATTGGCATGAGAATCGCACAAGTGCAATGTGAGAGAAACTCGCATTGCACTTGCTCCAGTATTATTAAATGTTACTGGTCATATTAGTGTGTGTTCAACGCACTGTACTCGCATTGCATGCTGAGAAATCCAGCTGAGCAAACTTCAGCACCATAGACAGCAGTTACATTAAAACACTGACAGACTTCAGCACCTAGGACAGCAGTTACATTAAAACACTGCTGCTGTTACAGCAGCATTGAAGCCGATCTTGGTAGTAAAACTACCGGACGCCCTATACACCTATATAGCTATCTATCATTACTGTATAGTCTCACTTTCAGCAGCATGGCAAAAACCATGCTACTAACTCGCACCACACTCGCATGAACATGCATGCACACATGCACGACCATAGGGACAGCACTCACATGACTGTAATGCATCAAAAAAGCTCAGTTTTTGATGCATGATATAGTGTGCCTCCACCCAAATTCATCAGTTCACTCGGATTTTGCCAGGATATTCGCACTGAAGTTATTTGATACAAAAATAAGCAGACTACATTCGTAGAAGATGTGTGGTAGAAGTTATTTCAAACATCTTAAAGAATTAACCAGAGATCCTTCAAAAACTGTGCATGAGTGTACCTAAACGTATTAATGAAGACAAAGGGTGGTCACGCCAAATACTAATTTGATTTAGATTTCTCTTGAGATCATTCACTTTGTATGTTCTGAATTGATAAAATATAAACTATTGACATTTTTATTTTTTAAAGCATTCCTAATTTTCTGAATTTTTCCCACAGCTGCCTAAAACTGTGGCTCATGTCTGTGTCCTTTCACTGTTCATTACTCCGGATAGATAGAAAGTACAGCATGTCATCAAATTGTCAGTGAGACATGGACCACATCTCCTTCCTCCTGGGAGCATGTGTGAATCAAGCCATGACAGTTTGTGTAAAGCATTCTTGATTCACACTGCCATAGCACAGAATGAGCTGTACAGTTAGATATCTCTAGAGATTCTGGACATTGTAGTCACAGATGGTTCAAACAGTTTAGGATTGGAAGCCTGTTTACCTGTGGGTGCAATAAAATCAGCATTTTTTTTTTTACAAGGAATTTTGGTAGAGTTTTAGCATCACAAGGAGAAGAGTAAATGCTTTGTTTTGGAAAAGGAGTGATCCGAAACCTCTTTAAACACAAAGAAAAAAACAGTTCCTGATGGAGACACTGCAGAAACAAACACGATCAGACATATACAATTCCACAACTTTGTAAGCTGTCCGTCTAAAAGATTCTATCATTTTATTTTCCCAACTTTTATACAGATCTGTGAGTCTCTTTGGTTACAGACTACATACAATTCTAGTGTAGTCTGATTGCGTAGGTGAGCCACGGGTAAAGCACCAGATGTTGCAGAGGGGCCAGCTGGCAGCAGATGATAATGTCACAGTAGCTGAAGTCAGCGGCTGGACTCCAGAACACTTCCCTCGTGTCCACAATTTTCAATAGTGGGAGGTTGCACTTTAAGGGTACCTTTACACACGGCTACATTTGTAGCTTGTCACCAGGTAACTTACTGGTTGCAGCGAAATCATGGATACATGATTCCATTTGTACACAGCAACAAGATAGAACCATGTATCCATGATTTCACTGCAACCAGTAAGTTACCTGGTGACAAGCTACAAATGTAGCCGTGTGTAAAGGTACCCATAGAGATGGTATATGGCCACAGGAGCAGTCCTACAGAGGGGATGTATGGGTGCAAATGTTGGAGTTAATGCGATTGGAAGCAACCAGACACATGTCAACATGCAAACATTGAGCAAATGTTGATGACCCCCTACTGCTCTCTACCGTTCCTCTCCTATACTTTCTTTTTGTACCCAGCATCTAAAGGTACTGTGTCTCCCACAAGCTCCAGCACCCGCCAGGGCATTTTCTTGGGATCTTCTGATCACTGATTTAAAGCGTAACCATCGTTTATATTTTTATTTAATAGTAATGTAGAGCAAGTGATTATAATCAACTTTCACATATACTTTATTAATGAAATCAGGAGGGAAACTATTAAAAAAACCTTCCATAAGATGTCCTCAGCAGGCTGTGTGTGAAGCTCATTCTTAGTTGTCTCTGTCTTCAGGGGGCATGGCCTAAGCTGTCCTCAGCAGGCTGTGTGTAAAGCTCATTCTTAGTTATCTCTGTCTTCAGGGGGCGTGGCCTAAGCTGCATTCACAATACACATGATAAGATTGTCAAATTACCTCATATCGCCACATCCATTCATTAGGCTGTGCTACGTGTTACCACTGCAAACAGCAGAGGACATGTGAACGGAGGAGTCAGATAAGATCTCCCAGCATCTGTTTGAAGGTGCCTGCATGAGGTAAATTGAGAGTCTTATCATCTCTATTGTGAACACAGTTTAGGCCACACCCCCAGAAGACAGAGGTGACTGAGAATGAGCTTCACACAGACCCTGCTGAGGACATCTTGTGGAAGGTTTTTTATTGGTTTCCCTCCTGGTTTAATTAATAAAGTATATGTGAAAGTTGATTATAATCCCTTGCTTTACATTACTATTACATAAACATGTAAATGACAGTTACTTTAAGATTGAGTTCACTTTACTCCCTGCTCCTTCTACCATGCACCCTACCTATATTATGACATCTTAAGGCCTTCCCTGGGTACACATTATATATGGTTATTTGCATATGCACATCTCTGCATTTGTTTTTCTTTATGTACAGGGTTATTTATTTTGACATTTAGCTTATTTAAGTGAGCTTACATTAAACCAAAGTGTGGTTTTGGGTTGTTACCAGCCCTATTTTATTTATAGTGTGTTTAATATGTATGTCTCTATGGTTGTTAACAAAATTATACCTATTACTAGATGGCGGCCCGATTCTAAAGAATCGGGTATGCTAGCCTATGGTTATTAGGGTATACAGGGGCTCAGTGGTTAGCAGACTATACAGCGGCTGAGTGGTTAGCAGAGTATATGGAGGCTCAGTGGCTCATAGTCTGCTTTAGGGCAGAGTGCAGTGGTTAGGGGCAGAGTCTAGTGGTCAGGGCCAGAGTGCAGTGGTCAGGGCCAGAGTGCAGTGGTCAGGGCCAGAGTGCAGTGGTCAGGGCCAGAGTGCAGTGGTCAGGGCCAGAGTGCAGTGGTCAGGGCCAGAGTGCAGTGGTCGGGGTAGAGAGCAGTGGTCAGGGGCCCGATGCATCGGGAGCGCGGTGAAATGAATTGTGTGTATACAGGCGGGTCAGTGGGTAACAGAGTATACAGGGGGCTCTGAAGGTAGCAGATTATACAGGCAGCTCTGTGGGTAGCAGAGTATACAGGCGGCTCTGTGGATAGCAGAGTATGATGTGGCGGGAGGCTGGAGGGGTGAGGAGAGGTGGCCCTGGAGGGGTGAGGAGAGGTGAGGCAGGAGGGGTGAGGAGAGATGTGGCTGGAGGGGTGAGGAGAGATGTGGCTGGAGGGGTGAGAAGAGATGTGGCTGGAGGGGTGAGGCGAGAGGAGGCTGGAGCGGTGACATGACCGTTCGGCACACCTCTGCTCCTCCAGGCTGCACACATCACGGCGGTCGTCTCCCGCCCGTGATGTGTGTTTTAGGCAGTGTAGGGGCGGCCGTAAGCGTGGCGGTTTTGCCTGAGTCCCGCTCCGCTTAGGGCCGGCATGTTGGTCACCCTGGACGGGTGTAGCACTGTGGTGACGTCACTTTGGCGATCACAAAGTGACGGAAGTGCTGGCTAAAGTGACGGAAGTGAGCCTTCATGTTTTATATATTAGATATAGCAGCACTATGGTATATGGCGGTACAGTATAGCAGATGTATAGCAGGACTATAGCATATGGCAATATATTACAGTATGTACAGGTGCACTATAGTATATGGGGGTATTTTATAGCACATGTATAGCAGCGCTATGGTATATGGCGCTACATTACATTACATGTATAGCAGTGCTATAGTATATGGCGATACATTACAGCACATGTATAGCAGGACTATAGTATATGACAGTATATTACAGTATATGTAGAGTTTCACTATAGTATATGGTGGAATTGTATAGCACATGTATAGCAGCACTATAGTATATGGCGATACATTAGAGTACATGTATAGCAGCACTATGGTATATGGACATACTCAGCTCCCCCCCCCCCCGCTCCTCCCTCCAAAAATAAAAAAATCCTCAGTGAGGATACTCACCTGACCGCCGTCTCGCTCCACCTTCGTTTCCTAGGTCCTACATGGGTTTAGGACCCGTCGTTGCCTGGGAAACCGTTCAGCTGATCGCTAACTGCCAGGGGGGCAGGATGGATTAGGGGGGCAGGATGGTGACGGGGGGTGGAGTGGAGGCAGGATGGAGCGAGCGGGGCAGGATGGAGCAGGGGGGGGGAAGGATGGACCCGGGGGCGGGAGGGTCAGGATGGAGCCGGAGGAGCAGGATGGAGGCGGCGGGGCAGGATGGTGCGAGCGGGGTAGCATGGAGCGAGCGGGGCAGGATGGAGCGAGCGGGGCAGAACGGTGGTGGGGGGACAGGATGGAGGCGGCGGGGAAGGATGGAGCGGCGAGGCAGGATGGAGGGGGCGGGGTAGGATGGAGGCGGCGGGCAGGATGGAGCGGTGTGGGGGGGGGGGGGGGGAATGGAGCTGGCGGGGGGTTAAGGATGGAGCGGTGTGGGGGGCAGGATGGAGCTGGAAGGGGAGCAGGATGGAGCTGGCGGGAGGGGTAGGATGGAGCCAGTGGGGGGGGCAGGATGGAGCTGGTGTGGGGGGGGGCAGGATGGAGGCGGCATGGCTGGGACAGGATGGAGCTGGCGGGGGGGCAGGATGCAGCCGGGGGGGGGCAGAATGGAGCCGATGGGGGGGTGGGGCAGGATGGAATCGGCGGGGGGGGCAGGATTGAGCCGGCAGGGGGTGCAGGATGGAGCCGGCGGGGGGGGGCAGGATGGAGCCGGCAGGGGGGGGGGGGCAGGATGGAGCCGGCAGGGGGGGGGGGGCAGGATGGAGCCGGCAGGGGGGGGGGGCAGGATGGAGCCGGCAGGGGGGGGGGGCAGGATGGAGCTGGTGTGGGGGGGGGGCAGAGGATGGAGCGGGTGAGGGGGCAGGACGGAATCGGCGGGGGGGCAGCAGGATGGAGCTGGTGTAGGGGGGGGGGGTAAGGATGGAGCCGGCTGGGGGCAGGATAAAGCCGGCGGGGGGGGCAGGATGGAGCTGGCGGGGGGGGCAGGATGGAGCTGGCGGGGGGGGGGGTAGGATGGAGCCGGCGGGGGGGGGCAGGATTGAGCCGGGGGGGGGCAGGATGGAGCTGGCGGGGGGGGCAGGATGGAGCCGGCAGGGGGGGGCAGGATGGAGCCGGCAGGGGGGGGCAGGATGGAGCCGGCGGGGGGGGGGCAGGATTGAGCCGGCGGGGGGGGGGGGGCAGGATGGAGCCGGCGGGGGGGGGGCAGGATGGAGCCGGCGGGGGGGGGGCAGGATGGAGCGGCGGGGGGGGGGGGGGCAGGATGGAGCCGGCGGGGGGGGGGGGGCAGGATGGAGCCGGCGGGGGGGGCAGGATGGAGCCGGCGGGGGGGGGGGGGGGCAGGATGGAGCCGGCGGGGGGAAGGGGCAGGATGGAGCCGGCGGGGGGAAGGGGCAGGATGGAGCCGGCAGGGGGGGGGCAGGATGGAGCCGGCGGGGGGGGCAGGATGGAGGCGGCGGGGGGGCAGGATGGAGCCGGCGGGGGGGCAGGATGGAGCTGGTGTGGGGGGGGCAGGATGGAGCGGGCGAGGGGGCAGGACGGAGCCAGCGGGGGGAAGCAGGATGGAGCTGGTGGGGGGGGGGGGGATGGAGCCGAGGGGGTGGGTGGGGCAGGATGGAGCTGGCGGGGGGGCAGGATGGAGCTGGCGGGGGGCGGCAGGATGGAGCTGGCGGGGGGGGGGAGCAGGATGGAACTTGGGGGGGGTGGGGGGCAGGATGGAGCCGGCGGTGGGGTAGGATGGAGCCGGGGGGGGCAGGATGGAGTCGGCTGGGGGCAGGATGGAGCCGGCGGGGGGGTAAGATGGAGCCGGCGGGGGGGTAAGATGGAGCCGGCGGGGGGGGTAAGATGGAGCCGGAGGGGGGGCTGGATGGAGCCGGAGGGGGGGGCAGGATGGAGCCGGAGGGGGGGGCAGGATGGAGCCAGGGGGGGGGCAGGATGGAGCCAGGGGGGGGGCAGGATGGAGCCAGGGGGGGGCAGGATGGAGGTGGCGGGGGGGCAGAATGGAGCTGGTGTGTGGGGGGGGCAGGATGGAGCGGGCGGGGGGGTAGGATGGAGCGGGCAGGGGGGCAGGATGGAAGCGGCATGGGGGGGCAGGATGGAGCCGAGGGGGGGGGCACAGGATGGAGCGGGTGGGGGGGGGGGTGGAATGGAGCTGGCGGGGGGTGAGGATGGAGCGGGCGAGGGGGCAGGATGGAGCTGGTGTGGGAAGGGGGCAGGATGGAGCAGGTGGGGGGGCAGGATGGAGCCGGTGTGGGGGCAGGATGGAGCTGGTGTGGGGGGGGCAGGATCGAGCCAGCGGGGGGGTAGGATGGAGCGGGCGGGGGGGGGGCAGGATGGAGCTGGTGGGGGGGGCATGATGAAGTCGGTGGGGGGGCAGGATGGAGCTGGTGGGGGGGGGGGAAGCAGGATGGAGCTGGTGTGGGGGGGGGGGGGGGGATGGAGCCGAGGGGGGGGGGGCAGGATGGAGCTGGCGGGGGGGCAGGATGGAGCTGGCGGGGGCGGCAGGATGGAGCTGGCGGGGGGGGGGGCAGGATGGAGCCGGCGGGGGGGTAGGATGGAGCCGGGGGGGGGGCAGGGGGTAGGTTGGAGGCAGGGGGGGCAGGATGGAACTGTTGTGGGGGGGCAGGATGGAGGCGGTGGAGGGGGGGCTGGATGCAGCGGGTGGGGGGGCGGGCAGGATGGAGGGGGGGCAGGATGGAGCAGAGGGGGATGTGTGCTATGCAGCAGGGGGGGGGGGCAGGTTGGAGCCGGTGGGGGGTAGGGGCAGGATGGATGGGAGGATACTCACCCATGTGGCGGCTCGCAGGACCTGTGGTTGACTGGGAAACCGATCAGCTGATCGGTTTCCCAGGCAACCACAGGTCCTCAAGCCATGGAGCTATAGGACGTAGATGGAGCGCGCCGGCGGACGGGTGAGTATCCTCTATGAGGGATTTATTATTTTTAGTAGAAGCAAGCAGGGTGGGGGCAGCAGGAGCCGCGGGGGGGCAGGACGACCCGCGGGGGTCCCGCAGGAGCCGCGGGGGGGCCGGACGACCCGCGGGGGGGCCGGACGACCCGCGGGGGGCAAGACGGCCCGCGGGGGGGCAAGACGACCCGCGGGGGGCCCGCAGGAGCCGCGGGGGGGCAGGAGGACCCGCGGGGGGGCATGAGTAGCTGCGGGGGGCCGCAGGAGCCGCGGGGGGGCAAGACGACCCGCGGGGGGCCCGCAGGAGCCGCGGGGGGGGCAGGAGGACCCGCAGGGGGGCCGCAGGAGCTGGGGAGCCGCATGTGTGGCAAGCGGGAGAGAACCGGCTGATGCCGGTCATCTGCGGGCGGCGTCGGGGAGAACCGCATGTCCTCCGCTCTGAGCTGCAACATTGGGGAGGATGAGAACCGAGCGGCGGGAGGAAGGGGCTGGAGCGGCGGAGAGAGGAGCGGGAGGACTGGGCCGGAGGAGAGAGGAGGCGCCGGGACACAGGGGTCGTGGGAGTTTAACGGCTCGCGGTGAGCGCGCTCACCGCTCGTGGTTACGGTTCCGGTCTGATTACACAGGTCGGAGGCCATCACGGAAGTTGGCCGGATTGGCCGGAAGTGGCCTTCGGGTTTTATATTATAGATTACATATTATGGTACCTTTACACGCCGCTACAGAAGGTTAGAAACAACCGGGTGTCGGAGACAAATGTATCTTGCACCGTCAAAACACCGCGAGGTAGCGGCGTGTAAATCAGGTTGTTGCCACCGGTCACTGTCGACACCTGTTTTGGAGCAGTGCTCCAAAACAGGTTGGTTTCAACCCAATGGTAGCGGTGTCTAAATAAGGAACAGGAAGGTTTTTGCGACACCTAGTTAACTCCCTGGGGCGTGACACAGCCTCCGGGATACCGCGCCCCATCAGCGATCATTGGTGGAAGCTCCTGCGTTACGATTGGTTGTCCCTGCATAGGGGGGCATATTTAAGGAGCTGACCAGTCACACTACACAATTGCAATAGCATCATGTAATAGCCAGCCTTCCTGCGCTGGCTGGCCAATAATGATGCTATTGCATTGTGCAATCATTGTACGAGAGTCACGTAATCCACAACTCTGGCACACCTATGTGTTGTCCCTGCTGCCCCAGGTCCTCCCATATTACCCTCTGTAGCGGCGTGTAAATGAGGGACGGTGCTCTACAGAAGGTAACCTGCGGCACCAGTCGGTGCATCCAGGGATAGAAAAAACCTTCTGTAGAGCACCTTGTAGCGGAGTGTAAATGCGGTATCGGGTACCGTTAGCAACCGTTGGAACGTGCTCGTGCACGTGAGACACCCATTTGTTTCTAACCTTCTGTAGCGGCGTGTAAAGGTACCATTAGGTGTGCACATACTTCTATACTTAGTCTTTGCTCTCCTTTTTGCCACCAACTTGCAAACATAACATTTCTTTACTAAAGGAAATAACAGATTACAGTCTTTCTTAATGGCACAATGGATATAGCTATCAGCATAGGATACACTTAGTATGTTGCTTCACTTATGAGAGGAGGTTTCATTTTTTTCTGAATTGTAAGCAAGTTTACAGCCTGTCAGGGTGGCTAGACTAAAGCTTAGTTCACTTGCCATTTAAGAAATAAGTATAGGAAAGCATAGTCCAAGTAATACTGTGCTGGAGGAGTGACCTTTTACAAACCTTTCCTCATGACTTAGGATAAGAAGCCAAACTAGACCCCATGGCAGAGACCTCTCACCTAGCCAAACCTGGCCTTCAGTTTAGCACTGATGAGCGTCATACACCCTGAAATATGTGGCTGCAAAAGGAGTGTCTGCTTTGACTTCTTATCCAAAGTCATAAGGCAAGGCTCATTAATGGGTCAATAATGATTTTTAGAAATGAATAATTACATGTTCTATAACACAACAATGTCACATATTAAATTAACTTAGTAGAGTCATTTAAAAGGAAGTTGGAAGAATGTTGTGTTAACTGGCAGTTGAGTGTAAGTTTCCACAGTCCGGTGACCTAAAAATGTTATCCAAACATCTGAGTCTGTCTAGATTTTGTTGGAATGAAATCACATTTAATATTTTATGTTATTTTCTTAACAAATCTTTAAACTAATATATTTAAGCTGTGGTTTATTTATATATGTTAACAAGATAGGGATGCATTTCTTGATCAAAATCATTGTTTAAAGAAAATCTGAAATTTTAAAAATTTTAAACTTAAAGAAAGTTTTCTTGTAACAATATATATTAACCCAATTGCATATAATCATGCATGAGGGAAATAGTGAAATAGTTGGGATCAAGTCAAGAGATCGGAAGCAAAAACTGTATCAAACAGTCCAGGGTCAAATACAGATTAATATTCATACAAAAACCAGATCAGAGGACAAGGAGTCAACCCAAGAAAAAGCATATCAGAGCAGAGTATACAATAACATAACTATCAAGGACAAGATGTCAATAAGGGTTTTAAAAAGGAAATAGGTTGTCTTCATTGGTTTCAGCCAGTCTCCCCTTCTATAGATCCAGCAATTATCCTGTCAGCAGAACCTTCCACCTGCACTCCAGAGAAATGAAAAATAGCCCATCCAAGCAACAGAGAAGAATATGTGCAGAATTCAAAAGAATCAGCTGAGCAGTGAGGGTGTCATCCAACATGCCAAGATCTATTGCCGCACCACCATCAGTCCTGCCAAGAAAAGAAGAGTAGCAAAATCTGACAGCAGTGATGAAAAGTTGCAGAGCAGGGACAGGTGAGTATATTAAAATAACAGTTAAAGAGTTGGTCCAGCACCTTAAATGTATTTTCTAAATACACCGACCTGCAAAAGGGTAACAATTTTTTGAACTGTTGACTTTCAGGTTCCATATCTCACCATCCACTACAGCTTTGACTGTGAGACTACCTTCATTTTATAGACAATCATCTTGGCTCATACATAAATTTTGACTTGCAACTATGTAGCATATAATTAGTTATGCAGAGCCTTGTCATGTCACTGTATTACTCCTGATGTTTGAAAAATCTTTTTCTTTCAGTGTACTACAAATTACAACCAAATTCTCACATTTCCTAATGAGCTATTTCTTAGGTTGATTTTTAAGTGAATGATCACTGGTTTGAATTGAGGAAGAACCATGAAGATGATTTCCCAAGAAAAGGGAAACAGCATCATCCAACACTTCGATAGCAACCTCTTGGCCCAGAAAATTGCTAAACTGCATCATGTGATTGTCATGACAGCTGGAAGAATACAAAATGAAGTCTGCCCATCCATTCAAAAGCCAAGAGGTGTATATCTAGGCACAATATCAGAGTCAACAAGTTGGCTCAGCACAAGGTCTATCAGTTCTGGTGCAACAAACATAGCAGTTGAGATGGCTTGTATGCTTTGTAATAGTGAGATCACATACATCCATGCAAGCACCGTGCGACACACATTACAAGTCTGCAATGGCAGCCTCAAAAAAGAAGCCTTGACTTCAATATTGTCATATGAATTGTTTGTTCGAGTTTGCAAAAAAAGTATTAAAAGTAGACCGTAGAAGATTTGGAAACAAGTGCTTTGAGGCAATGAGACTAAAGTCAATAGACTAAGCTTTGATGGGTATTTGGGATTAGATGGTCATGGCATTTAGCAGATTGCAGGTCCTCTTTGGATTCCACTTTGAGATAAATGAGTGGAGAAGATTTATTTTCATTTGGTATTGAAGGGGTTAAGAATTAATTGTCATTTAGACGCGTAACAGTGTGAAACAGATGTACTCCCACCCCTTCCGGGCATGCCCTCTCACCCGAACACCTTACTACCCTGTGTATGCTTTTAATGGGAACCTGACCCCTAAAAATTACCCCCCAGCCTATTAATACCTGCCGCTGCACCCTGAGTATGCTAATCTAGCGATCCTTTTCTGTAAAAATAGTGTATTTGTGAAGTTTAGAAAAAAGCTTTTATTACCTCCGGATCTTAGGCTTCTGAGATTTTGAGAAGTCACACAGGGCGTTTCTGTGGCTTCTCTCCAACACCTATTCCATAATTATTCATGCCCTGATGGGCGTGATAATCCTTATTGATCATCATCTCCCCTCCATGGGCACGGAACAGCCAGTATGATGAGATTCGCGTCATATCCGGCTCTCATGACGTCATACACCTCACGATGCGCATTGCGCATGCACGAGGTTACTTTATGGCAGCCTATCTGTGAAGAGCTGCCGTAAAGTGACCTTGCGCATGCGCAATGCACATCGCGAGGTGTACGTGGGTGTACAAAGTCATGAGAGCCGGATATGACGCGAATCGCGTCATCCTGGCTATTCCGCGCCCATGGAGGGGGAGATGATAATCAATAAGGATTATCATGCCCATCGGGGCGTGAATAATTACAGTATAGGTGTTGGAGAGAAGCCACAGGAACGCCCTGTGTGACTTCTCAAAATCTCAGAAGCCCCAGATCCAGAGGTAATAAAAGCACTTTTTTAAACTTCACAAATACACTATTTTTACAGAAAAGGTTCGCTAGATTAGCATACTCAGGGTGCAGGGACAGGTATTAATAGGCTGGGGAGTCATTTTTAGGGGTCAGGTTCCCGTTTACAAGAGCCTCAATGTATATTTGTTATACTCTGACCTGTACAAGTGCCGCTACCTTCACTCATTGTTTACGCAGACTGTCCCTATTGTCTGGGATCTCAAGTGTGCACCGCTCGTGGTCTACTTCTGGACAGCATCTACCCAGAAAAACCCGCCAATGGTATGTGAGTACCCTGTCTTGTGTTTACCCTGCCTAGTGGCTTTTGTGCCGCTGGTGTCGTTTGTCTGCCCCTGTCTATTTGCTCGCCCTCACTCTTTACTCTCCCATGTGCCAGTTATTGTTCTTCTATGCTTACCTACCAGAAGATATTGTCCTTGTGGAAGCTGTGAAATTCCATTTGTTATTTTATTCTCACTTGTTTGTTTCTCCACCAGTAATATCTTATTGTATAAGTAAGGGTACCATTACACGCAGAGATATCGTTGGGAGATCTCTAAATATCTCGGGAGTGCGCGCTCGCTGAGGACATCTGTTGGACATCGCTGGGGAATTGTCACACGTGCAGATATCGTGCACAACGCCCCTGCGAGAGCAGAGATCGTTCGCACAACCCAGCGATCGGTCCCTGTTCATTGTGGTCAATGGGTGAAATCTTTATCCACATCGTTATTGCGGTGTCACTCACAAATATGGAGCTGGTTTGCTGATCGCAGATCGCTTGATTTAGCAACAGGTTCTGAAATCTGCGATCAGCGATCCAAAGATTTATCGCACCCATATCTCGGTTTTACACGCAACGACGTCCTAACGATGTCGTTTGAGCGATGCAAAACCCGTGACATATCAGCAATATCTCTCAGGATATCTCTGTGTGTAACGGTACCCTAAGAATAGCATCTTGCTGCCCTATTCAGTTAGCCAGGGCTAGCTCAGGGTCAACCCAGACTTAGGCACGTGATTACACACTGGGGAAGGACCCATCTAAGGATGATAGGATGATAGGGAGTGCAGAATTCAGTCACAGGTGAGTGTTTAGAGTTAACCCCTATCCCCTCTTTCTATCATCAGGGCCCCCTTTTACCTTTTTCCTGTTATTTCCTTCTTTTGCGGGCTTCTCTTTGCTCTGCTGTGACAGTCAAGTTTCGTGGAGGAAACCTGATGATATGGGGTTGTTTCACAGTCAAAGGTGTTGAATACTTGACAAGGATCAATGCTGAGGTATATGTAAATATCCTAAAAGATTAATTACTTCGTACACTCGAGTACTATGCATATACAAAGGACCACATAATGTTCCAGCAGGACAGCAACAAAGTTTACATCAAGATTGGCAAAGAAATGGTTCAATGATAATTAAGTAGAGGTGCTGGATTAACCCCCATAGTCCCAACACGTCAACCAAACTGAACACTTGTGGGTGGAATTGAGGAAGAAGCTTTATACAGATTCAAGTACATTGGGAACGTGTAAAAAGACCGGGATCAGGTTTCGGTCGAGACATACCTGAATCTGATCGAGAACAATCTTAGAAGGATTCAGCTTTAAAAGCCAAAGAAAACTATGTAGACATTTGTTGAGAATCTCTATCAGGGAAAACTAACAAGTCTAGCAAATTCTTATCCTCTTTTGCTGACAACTTAATCTTCCAAAAGGTAGAGGAGAAAACAAGGTCATCTGAAACCTTGGATCTAATCATTATAAACAGGGATGAAATGGTTCAGGAAGTAAGGGTGGCTGGGACCATAGGAAGCTGCGATCATACTATTATAGAATTTTGGATAACTAGAGGAGGGACACCTGTGAAGACTCAGCCTTCAAGGTTGGATTTTAGAAAGGCAGATATTAAGGGACTCTCAAAGAGGATAGCAGGAAACCAATGGCTAGGTGTCTTTAAAACCTTTACCCCCGGGAGATTTTCCATTTTTCTTTTCTTCTTTCCCCTTCTTCCAAGAGCCATACTTTTTTATTTTTCCATCAATATAGACATATGAGGGCTTGTTTGTGCAACACGAGTTGTACTTTTGGAAGAAATCATTTATTTTACCATATACAGTAGTAAGTGCAGTGAAATTGCAAAAAATGTGCAATTACATGTTTGTTTTTTGGGTTTTAAGCCCTTAGGCATGTTAGAGACTGATACTAGAGAGCAATAGCTTATACCTGACAACTGTAATGGTACATTTACACGCGGCCACAGGAAGGTAGGAACAGGCAGGCATCGGACACAATTGTGCCTGTTGCCTTGAAAAGACCACGATGTGGCTGCGTGTAATTCAGGACTTTCCTTCCTGTGTCTTCCCTGAAGGAAGGAAAGTCCTGAATTACACGCAGCCACATTGTGGTCTTTTCAAGGCAACAGACACAATTTGTGCCCGATGCCTGCCTGTTCCAACCTTCCTGTGGCCGCGTGTAAATGTACCATAAGGGGTTAAATTTTTTTCCCAAGGCACATATTACATACATTGAAAGCACCTGTCCTTGTCCATAAGACTACAATCTCTAGTATTCTCTTGTATCAGCCGCCAGTAGAGGAGGAAAAGACCAGCAAGACATATCTAGGCAGTATTTAGTGTTAGGACCCAGTTAAGAGATGTGCCTCAATGTGGCAAATTTGTGGATTATCAATTTGGTCATTTCCATAATGCTAAGTATCTAATTTTTTTTTTTTTCTATAGTCAAATTTATGTCACTGTTGAGTGCCACTTACTGTATTTTGCATGCAGAAACTGCAGGACATGCATCAGATTATCTAAAGGTGATAACGAATTAAGGCTTGCAAGATATGTCAAAAGCAATTAAAAAGTATTTGGTGGGGTATGTGAAATGTAAAATAAAAGTCAAAGTTGCTATAGGATGGTAAAAAAGTGGTAAAAAAAATGTTGAGAAGGCCGAACAATTTAAATTCCTATTTTGCATCTGTTTTTTTCTCAGAAAATAAATGTAATATCAACTGATCTTCACTGTATTATTAAAGGTATAGAAGAATCCAGGCTATGTATAAACAGAGAGATAGGGAGGGAATACTTATCTATCATAAATAATTGCAAGTGTCCAGGTCCAGATTACACTCCAGAGAACTGAAGGAGATAGCAGCAAAAACATTTGAACCACTCTCCATAATCTTTGAAAATTCTTCTTGAACAGAAGTCCCAGAGGACTGGAGAAGAGCAAATTTTGTCCCTATCTTTAAAAAGGGTGGACCCGGGGAAATATAGACCTGTGAGTCTGATTTCTATGCCAGGAAAGATCTTTGAACAAATTACTAAACAACATGTATGAAAGTAGCTGGTTGAGCATGAAGAGATTAATCAGTGCTAACATGGGTTTGTAACATAACTCATGTCAGACTAAATTAATTTCCTTCAATGACAGAATCACTGACTAGATGGATCAGAGAAACACAGTAAATATAGTATATCTTGACTTCAGCCTAACATTTGACAAAGTATGTCATACCATCATTGTTGAAAAAATTATCAAATATGGAATGGACAAGGCAAGGTTAGGTGAATTTATAATTGGCTTAGTCATCAGACCCAAAGAGTGTTCATAAATGGCTGCACATGCAGTTGGAAGAATGTCTCAAGGAGAACCACAGGGTTCAGTCCTAGGCTCTGTGTTGTTCAACATCTTTAACAATGATTTGGATGAAGGAATTGAGGGTAAACTGATTAAATTTGCTGATGACACATACTTACGATGGTTAATACTAGAGAAGAGAGAGAGAGAGTATTCAAAAGGATCTAAACAAACCGGAACAGTGGACGGCAACTAACAGAATGGTTATTAACAGGGAGAAATGCAAAGTCCTACATCTGGGCAAGAAAAATGCAAAAAGTATATACAGAATGAGAGAAATTGGGCTAAACAACAGCACATGTGAAAAAGAATTGGGTATGCTATTAGATCACAGACGGAACATGAGCCAACAGTGTGATGCAGCAGCAAAAAAGGCAAACACAATTCTGGGATGTATTAACAGAGGAATGCAGTGTAAACTACATGAAGTCATTAACGCTGTCTACTCCTCTTTAATCAGACTTCATCTGGAATACTGGGTCCAGTTCTGGGCACCTCATTTTAAAGAAAACATCAACAAACTGGAGCAAGTTCAGAGAAGAGCAACGAGAATAGTGAAAGGTCTGCAAACCATGTCCTATGAGGAACTGTTACAGGATTTGGGAGTGTTTAGCTTGCGAAAAAAGAAGATTGAGAGGAGACTTAATAACTGTTCACAAATATCTCAAGAGCTGTCACACTGTAGAGGAATAAGCTTTATTGTTATTTTATAAGGAAGGCTAGAAGCAATGGGATCAAATTGAATAAGAGGACACAGATTAGGTATTATTATTAAAGTTTTTGACAGTGAGGGTGATCAAGGCTGCCCCAAGAGGTGGTGAGCTCCCCTTCAATAATTCTATGACAAGTATGCACCAACATTGGAAATTTATAGAAGAGGCCTAGGATCATATTTTGGTTGAGACATGCTTGATTCTGATCGAGTGTATGCCCAGAAAGATTCAGGCAGTGTTTAAAGCCAAAGCTGGAATTACAAAAGACTAATAAAATAATACAAATTTTAACTTTAGAAGCAAAACAGTAACAATGAAGTGGCATGAAAAAATGTGCATAGCTAATCGTATGCTAAATAATTGCAAGTCAAGATGTCTATGAAACAAAGGTAGTCGTTGTATCCCCCCCCCCCCCATGCTCAAATCTGTACTGAATAGTGAGATATGGAGCCTGAAAATCTAAAGTTCAAAACATTGTTATCCTTTTGCCTCATAAGTGTACCTATCCTCACATACTAACATTTTTGTAATTATCTTTATTATGCACTACATTACACTTTTCTTTATCTAATTAAGCCCTAAATGTGTTGGGTTTTTTTTCACTGCACTTCCTATGATGTCACAGGAGGCAGGAGCTAAACTCACTGCCTGTATTTTTTCCACCACTTTCCTGGAACAAGATGTAATTGGGGGGTAGCACTGCTGTTACTTACTAGTTTCTTGTATCGCTGCCACCTCTGAAGATATCCTTGATCCTAGGTGATGGACGCTGTGGTTGAGTGTTACGCCCACAGGGCGTGAAGATGTAGAGTGGACTCACTAGACCACTAGTGGTGCAGTGGTAGCTGAATACCCGATACTCAAGAGACACGAGATTGACTATATTAAGGCCAAAAATATTTATTGAGGAAGATGTTAACAAAGGAGAAAGGTATCTAAGGAGAGGACCCTCTGAATCACGACACCGAACTCTCATAGTGGAGCACCAGCAGAGGTAACCCCTATAGAGGGATTCACCCATTATAACACCAGAAGGTCTAAGTGCCGCGAATTACAGAGACGACCCGTACAACCGTACAGTAGAGATGGAGATACTGTGGAACACATGGTCTGTCAGTAAGATGAATCCCGTGAGCTCCATACAATCCCAGAGAGACTGCCCAGCCTATACCGCCCAGCATGTACAGGAATTCGGATGGTTCTGTGGACAACAGGAGAGGCCTGGCCAGCCCGGCAATGCTGTGGAGACAGAGGTGTTAGAATAATGAGGAAACAAAGCAGCAGTCTTCTTAGTGCAGAGCTCAACAGATTGTGGCTTGGACAGAGGCAAATATCCAAGGGAATGTGCATTGCCCAGGCACCTCCCATAGGGGGAGGATACCTTTTATGTACAGAACATCACGGCGCAGAAAGCCCTAATAGAAAACAGGTGCACTGCTCCTTTAAGTATGAGTCCTAAGTGGATTCCCAGGAGACCTACCAAGAGAGCACAGGTTCTAGCAGAGAAGGAAGCTGCCGACTGCATGGAGTCATGGACAGGGTGAGCAGTACGAATGGAGCTGCATCGTGGTTGACGATCTCCCTGTCTATGAGAGCCGGCACTGGCACTCTGCTTTTATCTCCGCCACCATAGTAGCTTCTAAATGTATAAGATGTCGGCAGGGACAGAGATAGAACACTCAGTGACACCAGAGTCACCCAACATTTTATAGCACCACTCTCACATGAATTGTCATCAGGTGCGCTGTTGGTGTACCTCATTGCTTCTAGCACCATCCTCAAATGAGTTATCAGCAGGGAGCAATGCTAGAAGCAGTATCTTGCAATGTCCATCACCCCCCCCCCCGGTAGCGGGATATCACCAGGAAATGGAGCTGGCACTGCAGTTACATACTACAAATTCTTGCATCGCTGCCCTCTCTAAATCCTGGGTGATAGATATTGTGGGAGATGTGAGTGCAGCACCGGATCTCTGCTGCTATATGCCCCACCATTGCTTCTTTGAAAGAAGTTGTCATTAAGGGGCACTGCTACAAGCAGTAAGTGACACTATCACCACCCCACTGCTTTTAGAACCACCCACAAATTAATTGACATTAGAGGACAGCACTGATGTCACTCATTGCTTTGAGCACTGGTTCCTGACAACATCTTCTTTCACAGAAGCAACGGCGGCAGAGATAGAGTTAGAGTGCTGGGACTGCACTTACATTTCCCACAGTATCTATTACCCAGGATCAAGGACGCAGCATGACGTAGGTGCTGGACCCTGATTCCATTGACCTATCACTAACTGGGCTGCATGTTCCATTTTATTTTTTTTAATAATTCATTGTTTTGTCTTCTGCTACCAGTTCTCTGATTGCTGAGATCTATATAACCTGGCCCACATGACTGATTGGCACTTTTCCGTTTACAATGTGCATAGGAAAAAAGCTGCCAATCAGTGATGGGGCAGAGTAATACAGAGCTCATTAATATGTGTGTCTACCTGGCATCAGATTTGCAAGTCCTCTACTGATAATCACCTGCTGATAAAATAGTGATCTCATCAAAACTACAAGAAGGAGACCAGTAGGTGACAAAAGGCTGAAATCAGGGTTTCTGTCTCTACATTAAGTTGCTCTCAGCTTTAGTGGCAAAAATCTGAAGACAGATTCCCTTTAAAGGTGTTTTTGGAAGAATATTACGGTAACTAGAAAAAATATTCTAATAATGTGACATTCAAATTGAGGTGTGCCTGGCCTAGAACTTTCAAGGACTGACAATACAGTACACCAGAATGTGATTCCCTAAAAATGACATCTCTCACTTGGAAATAAACTGTTAAGTTCCTAGGTTGGATTACATTCAATAAAAAGGTAAGCATCATTTAAGAAATGTAGTGTAATTTACTCAAATGATGTTTTGTTTCAGTTTGCCTTATTATACTCCAGTCTTAATAAATGTGGGTCATAATGTGCTATAAATATATTAAAACAATCATTCAAATCAGACTCTCAGACATTTCTTAGTTGGCTCATGGCCTAACAAGAAACAGATGCAAGTTATCAGCAAAAAAATGACTAAACGTTAAGCATGAAACAATACAGTTTTGCATTTTATCACTCACTTCATCAGTACAATAAAAGAAAACAGATGGTGGCCTGGTCACACAAATGATCTACCAGTGGAATGATCAATTTTAGGCATCAGGCTTTCCAAAACACAAATTATACAGGTATCTCAGTGAGCTGGAAAATATAAAGATAGCAGTCTTGAAACATATTTAATTTTTAAGTATTTAGACGGGTGAAGAATTGGTTATATTTTCAAATCTGACAATATACTTGATGATAAAATATTTTGTATTGTTAACTGGAGGGATAATCATCTGATCTTAGTGATACCATATGCTATGTCCGTAATCATGCTATAGAACATGTGTATGGCAAAGATTGTGAAGATAATAGTAATAGTGAGGTATAAGCAAGATGTTTCCGACCATATGCTAATTCAATATACCGTACCTTAAAGTGGTTCTCCAAGAAATGTAATAAAATAAATACTTAAAATAACTAATAAAAATGTAAATATTAAACATTTTTCTAAATACCTTCATTTAGCAATACTGCACTGTCAGGATTTTAAACATGGCATCTGCCAAGGCAAGCAGTAGGACAGACTGTGCACTAAGACTGTCAGGCTGACTAAGATGAATGTTTATCAGTCAACTAAAGGAATGTATTTATCTTGTTCCTTAGGGCCTGTGCAGTGCATATATTGCTGTTTGGTTGCATTTTTGTAGAATTTCCTCTGCACGGCTTTGTCACTAAATCTAAAGGGTTTCCTGATGTCAGCAAAATGAATGAGAATCCTGAAGTCTCCAGCACACTTTGCTTATTTTCTCCTTGCAGACTTAATGTAGATGCAAATCTACAGCATGAAAATTCTCTCAACATTTTTGCTACAGATGTCACCCATAAAGAAAACCTCATTTAAAAACCACAAAAAAAGTGTGTTTTGTATGCAGTGTTTTACCCGTCAAGTGATGCAGAAATGGGGCAGCAATTTCTGCACCAAAACTTTAACATATTCACATAGTCTAGGTCCAGCTTCCCTCAGTGTCCTGACAAGTTGACTGATCAGAGGAATGGGTATTCATAACTCTCAGATATGGGATGGGATAGTAAGAGTCAGGTGAAATTCTAGGCAATTGTATTCAGAGATTCATAGATGCCATGAGATCCCTGAACTGCCTGCCATACAGCAATCAGCAGGCAGCAATCCAGGGGCAGCAAACTTTGACTTGTCACAGTAGCAAAAGCCAGTCCACTTCAAGGGCTCCAATGACCCTACCAAAGATCATCATTACTGTGCTTAACAGCTAAGCTGTTCCTGGATAATGTTCCCATTAACACTTCCACATACTATACCATATACCTCTAGACTGTGAGCCCTCGCGGACAGGATCCCTGGCCCTATTGTACCCGTACGATTGTTTTGTCGATTTGTCGTCGTTTTTCGACCACTTGTCTTTGTCTACCCCCTAACTTGTACAGCGCTATGTATCCTAATAGCGCTATTTAAATACCTAATAATAATAATAATAATAATAATACTAATAATGCCTCCTTGAAGCTTCTATATAATAGAAAAAACTTCCATATACTCTTTGTGCTATTAAGAAAATACTTTGAAACCCACCTAACCCATGAGGAGAACACTGCTACCATTGAAAGAATGGTCACCTCAGACTTGGCAAGAATTAGGAATAGCTTGTCTTCAGTTAATGATGGAGTGCAATGTTGAGATGAAAATAAATCAAGGTGTACTTTGTATAATATCTAAGCAGAATTTTGTAAGACTTTTTCGGAAGTTTGGAGCATATTGACAAAACATGTTGGACATATATGTTACTGTATGTCTATGATTTTTCATATATGATTTGAATTCCTTTAATAAGGTCATTGAGGGAGTACACAGTTTGAAAAAGTAAATTCATTATCTTCATATCAACCTATCCAGTAAAGCGTAATTATACTTCCATATTTATGTACTGTCCTCTGTTTAATGCCAAAATGAATGACATATTGTATGAGCTGACTGAACTTAGCATTCTTCATGCAGATTACTTGATTCTCTGTTTTATCTCATCCTTTACACCATTGAACTGATTTTACTTATGTGCAACTCAGCTTCTTAAAAGGCTCATAGTTATGAACAACTGAAGCATGAAATATTGCACAAAAAAGTCACATATTCAAGACCAAGATACTAAAAAGAAAAACTGGAAGAGATAAAGGACAGATCAGGTCTTATCCCAGACTAGATGTGGGCCAAATGCTTTCAAATCTGGAGGCAGGTGATGTCATAATGGGGGCAGGTTCTATGGCATTGGGGGCAGTGGTTCTCTCTTCCCCTCTGTCTGCTCATGTCTATTCACTGCATTGACTGGCAACAGCCAATTACAGACGTTCAATCCCTGTGATAGCGTCTGTGATTGGCTATTGCAAACAGACTGGATTTCCCCAATCTGAATGGAATCTGTGCTTGGTTGCCATACGCATTAGTGTATGGCAACCAACTTGCCGTTATAGCGTGTAAAATAAATTAATAATGTTTTAAAAATGTGTAGGGATTCGCTCAGCACAGATAAAGTGAACATCTGTGAGCTGCCACACTCAGCTGCCTAATTTTATCTTGCAGGCAAAAAGAAATGCGTAGGCCTTTGCCCAGTTTGAATTGCCAACCAAGGTAATGAGGGCTGGTATTCTCAGTGTGTTAAGGGCCCATAGTTATTGGACACCCTCACGCTATAGAAAAGCAGCCCGCTCAACAACAAAATTTGGTGCCACCATTAGAATTCCAATGTATGTGGTATCTGACCTTTTTATTTTTTTTCCTAATAAAGTATCATACATTTTTATTCAAATTTTGGACTTTTTTTTGTTTTTTTCTTCTTTTTGTTGGTATATATATATTACCGATTTGTCTATTAGGCCTTACTTCTATCCTACATGCACTCCTTCATATGTGTACAATTGGACTATAAGTTATACTGATGTATTTGAAGTGTTGAATGCTACAACTCCTCATTGTTTTCTCTAGCCATTTATCAAGAGGGTCTGTGGCCCTGAGATGCGATCAGGTGGCCTCAATGTGTTGCCATAACAGCAAGGTGTCCTGTGGTGACCCCAGATGTTGTCATAACTCAGTTTCTGTGAATTCCCAGCGAGTGTGTGCATTCACAAAGTGACCATTTATGCTTTGCAGAGCTGTGCATCATCACAGCTCTGCACAGCACAAGTGATTGTATAGTGCAGTGTTGATGCGCCCTAAGGCTATGTGCCCACCCTAAAACGTTATTATTTGTAGACAAAAATCTGCAAAATAAAAGGGCTAATGCCCACACTGCATATTTGCGGTATATTTGCTGTGGAAATGGGGCAGATTTTTGACCTGTGTATTTAGACTTAAAGAAATGGTTGGAGTGCTGGAAATATGTTGAAATTCCACAGCAATAATTGACATGCTGCAGGTCAAAAATACTCAGCATGGGCACAACACTTCCAAAAACCCATATATTTTGCTGGGAGTTTGCTGGGCTGCAGATTTCACACAAATCTGCAGCAAATCTGCAGTAAATATGTAGCATGGGCACAAGCCCTACGGGCAGGGCTGGTGTCAGCACCCGGAATACCCGGGCAAGTGTCGGGGCCTTGAACAGCTGGGGGGGCCCACTGGCCATCAAGGACAGGCAGCCCTGACAGCCAGGGGCCCATTAGGGACAGACAGCCCTGTGAACAAGGGGCACATCAAAGCAGATGCAGCAAGGCGCTGAGTGCTCTGCTGAGCTCCCAGTGCACATGGCTAATTTGCATGCGATGCAGATTAGCCATGTGCTGGCTCCAGGGAGCAGTGGAGCTTCCTCCTTTGCCTACTGTAGCAGAGTGATGAGTCATCACCCTGCCAGCTCATCACAATGCTGCAGGAAGGAGGAACCTCCACAGTCCCAGGAGCTGCTGCTATAAGGATGTGGTGGGGAAGAATCTGAGGAGGACACAGCCCCGGGGGAGCAGATGGAAGGTGAGTATGATCAGTTTGTTTGTTTTTTAACTGAGAGCAGCAGCAGGATGGGGGATTATACTGTATGTACCATAGAGGCTATGCAAACTGTATATAGAGGCTATGCAGACTGTATATAGAGACTATGCAGACTGTATATAGAGGCTGTGCTGACTGTATATAGAGGCTGCCTGTGCTGACTGTATATAGAGGCTGCCTGTGCTGACTGTATATAGAGGCTGCGCTGACTCTATATAAAGGCTGTGCTTACTGTATATAGAGGCTGCCTGTGCTGACTGTATATAGAGGTTGTGCTGACTGTATATAGAGGCTGTGCTGACTGTATATACAGGCTGTGCTGACTCTATATAGAGGCTCTGCTGACTGTATATAGAGGCTCTGCTGACTGTATATAGAGGCTGTGCTGGGGTATATAGAGGCTGTGCTGACTGTATATAGTGTCTGTGCTGACTGTCTATAGAGGCTGTGCTGACTGTATATACAGGCTGTGCTGACTCTATATAGAGGCTCTGCTGACTGTATATAGAGGCTCTGCTGACTGTATATAGAGGCTCTGCTGACTGTATATAGAGGCTGTGCTGACTGTATATAGAGGCTTTGCAGGGGTATATAAAGGCTGTGCTGACTGTATATAGAGGCTGTGCTGACTGTATATAGAGACTGTGCTGACGGTATATAGATGATGTGCTGACTGTATATAGAGTCTGTGCTGACTCTATATAGAGCCTGTGCTGACTGTATATAGACGCTGTGCTGACTATATAGAGGTTGTGCTAGGGTATATAAAGGCTGTGCTGGGGTATACAGAGGCTTTGCTGGAGGTATACGGAGGCTGTGATGGCTGTATACGGAGGCTGTGCTGGGGTATACGGAGGCTGCTGCTGAGGTATATGGAGACTGCTGTTGTGCTGTATACATAAAATGGAAGCTGTGCTGGGCTATATATACTATTTGGAGGCTGTGCTGGGCTGTATATATAATATGGAAGCTGTGCTGGACTATATATATTATTCGGAGATTGTGCTGGGCTGCCACAGCTTCCAAATAATATACACAGCCCAGCACAGCCTCCAAATAATATATATAGTCCACCACAGCTTCCATATTATATATACAGCCCAGCATAGCTTCCAAATAGTATATATAGCCCAGCACAGCCTTCAAATAATATATAAAGCCCGGCAGTCTCCATATTATCATATTATATATACAACCCTGAACAGCCTCTATATTATATATACAGCCCACTCAGGAGCCTCTATATTACATATACACAGCCTGCAGCTTCTATATTATATTCATGAATCATAGTAGTATGTGTTAAAGGGGCCCACTGAGACTGTTTCGCCCGGGGCCCACAAAAACCTGGAGCCAGCCCTGCCTACAGGGGCACGTAAAATTAAGTAAAAGTAAAAAAAAAGTCTTTAAAATATCTGAAAAAAACCCCTAAAAGTTCAAATCAACCCTATTTTGGCCCATTGAAAATAAAACTAAAAAAACATTTTTCATAAGTGGTATTGCTGCGTTTAGAAATGCCCAATCTATCAAAGTAAATTAATCAGATCTGTAAACCACGTAATAGAAAAAAAAAAGTCCAAATGCCCAAAGTACGTTTTTTGGTCAGCACAGAAATATAACCCATCACACAGTCCCAGATTCCGGAAAATAAGAACTCTATGGGTCCCGGAAAATAGACCCAAAAGCCCAATGTTTTTTTTTTAAATATCAGAACATTCACCATTTAGATATAAGGAAAGTATACATATTTGGTATCTACAAACATGTACTGACCTGGGGCATCATACCAATACATTAGTTTTACCATATTGTGAAAATTATGAATTAAAAAAACAAAACCATTGTGTCATTTTTTTAAATAACACAATAGTTTTGGTCTTTTTTTAAGTCATCATTTTCAGAATAAAAAAGGGGAGGAAAAAAACAAAAACGAAAAACAGAAAATCACCTGTGGGTGAAAACGTTAATAATAATAACAAATTTTATTTATATAGTGCCAACATACTCTGCAAAACTTTACAATTAAGCGGAGACAAAGTACAAATAATAAATCAAAGTATGAATATAGTTCACAAGTTAGGCTACATTCGCACTGTGCATTTTTGTATCCATTTTTTGAGGTGCACCGCATAAAACATCACTCAAATGAATTCCAAGCCAAGTCAATTGGTTTTCACTTTTCGCAATTCAGGCAAGGAATTTTTCGAGTGATCTGTTTTTTGCCGGGAGTAGTGATCCGTCAAATGAAAGTGCATGTTAGTTTCTGTGGCGTTTTTCTCCTCCATTTTCACCATAAGGCACCATTCTAAATGAAAAAAAAATGTAACCCAAAAAATGCACAGCGTGATGGGAGGTGCGTTTTTTGGAAAACGGATCAGTTCTCCAGCTGAAATACAGACCAAAACAGAAAAGAACAAAAACGGTGTGTCTGAATGAAGCCTTACATGAGGGATGAGGGTCCTGCTCGATAGCTTACAATCTATAACAAATTAGGAGGATACACTAGGTAGGAGGTACTTGTGATTAGAGATGAACGAACTTTCACCAAACATGTTCACCAATGTCAAATTTAGCACAAACATTGATGATTCCGTTTGTGATTGGAACACCGAGTATTTTACAATGGCAAATGCAGCTTTGTTCAGGGAAAAGTTCAAAGTTTTAAAATGGCCCTAAAACTTTCCTTGAAGGTTTGCGGCCAAAACCAGAAGACACGGTGGCTTAGAACACATCTAAGCAAAGGTTAGGTGTTGTTCACAGCAATCAAATCTACCGGTTTCTTTGAACCTGTGAAATTTAATAGAGCTTTAGGCTATGTTCAGACGCGGTGTAATTGCCGCATATTCCTGCTTTTACGCGGCGCTTTTGAGTGCTCGCATAAAAGCAGTGCTAAACAAAGCTGGATACGCCTTCCAGCAAAACCTATGGCTGTTGCTGAAAGGCGTGTAGACACCGCGTTTATCCACGTATTTTTGTGCTCGTGATTTTACTGCAAAAGCGCATGCGCAAAAAGAATTGCCATGGCAATTCTTTGCACTTTTTTCAGCGTACTTTTCCCATAGGCTACATGTTAAAATGACCTTGGGAAAAGCGTGCTGGGAAAAACGTGGTGTCTGCATGCAGTCACACTTTTTTGCGCTTAAATGCGTGCAAAAAAGCGCCACTGCACAAGCGCGGCCAAATACGCTGTGTCTGAACGCAGCTTTAAAAGAAAGTTTTTAAGCTTCTTTGAGTTTCCAGTAGTTAAGACACCAGCAGGCTGTGAATGTTTGGTACAGTGCCAAATCAGGCAGCAGCTGTGAAATCCAGAAACCTTAAAATCTCATTTAAACATCCCTTTCAGTGTACCTTTACACTCGGCAACTTTTCTAGGAATTTCACTGGCAACTTACTGGTTGCAGTGAAATCATGGACACATTGTTCTATCTTGTTGCTGTGTACAAATGGAACAATGTGTCCATGATTTCACTGCAACCAGTAAGTTGCCAGTGAAATTCCTAGAAAAGTTGTCGCGTGTAAAGGTACCTTCAGAGAGCTTTTAATTTTTTTTATAGAGCTAATCTTTATGGTGTATGCACAGGGCATTTTTGCTGCAGCAAAAGTAAAAAACAGAGCAAAACCTGTGCAGGTTTTTAGTATCTCCAGTTTTCCTGGCAGGAGATTTGCTGCATTTTTAGCTGTGTTTTTACCATGCTTTTGTTGCATTTTGATTGCTGCATTTTTTCTGCATTTTTGCCGTTGACTGCAAGAAAAACACACAAAAGAATTTCTCATTCTTTTCCAAATGCAGCAAAAAGTGTACAGGTTTCTGTTTCTGCAAAGATCCTAAACCAATTTGTGTGCACAGCTCTTCCCGGAATCACATAGGTTTTAATGTTAATCCAAAATGCAGGTTTAGATTAGCATACATTATAATAAAAACATGGTAAAAACGCAGCAAAAAATGCAGCAAAAACACAGGAAAAATGCACTTTGTGGACATAGCCTTATTATTGCAGAGGGTCAGTAGCGTGAGGTCCTCTCTTCTACACTTATCTGCCAGCAATTCAGATAAAAATAGCATATGTCCATTATATGCTTAACATACTCAACATACATGTTCTTGTAGATCTGTTCACAGTCATAAAACTCTATAATATGGATATTTCTTTTTGAACATGTACAATCCAAAAGTTCTTAATTTTCTACAAATAACTGTGTAGGGCTTCGCTGTATTCTAATTCGCCAACACAGGTAAACTAGGCAGCTACCCCCATTGCCTGTTATTACCTTGGCTGGCAATGAAAAATACAGGGGAGCCTTTATTTTTTTAATTATTTAAATAAATAATTTTAAAAAATTGGCGTGGACTTTGCCGTATTTTTGATTGCCATCCAAGGTAACCCAAGCAACTGGGGCTGGAACTCTCAGTGTGGTGAGGCCCAAAACTGGCTATTACCCCACTCTTCCAGCTGCCTTGGTGCCGGTGGCAGACTGGGTAATAGTGGGTTGATATCAGTTGAGGATTAGTCAAATGACACCAAGCCCCAGGACTATGTTAGACCCGGCAATTCTCAATCTATAAGTAAGCAGTAAAAATATACAATGCAGAAAAACATAATTTATTTAGAATAAAAGACAGAGCATCCCTGTTTGCTTTCTTTATTACCTCCAAACATACCTTCCGACAGTGATCCACAGCCAGCACGTGTTGTCCAATTCAAGGTATGTAGATGCCTTTGAATAGTGTAACATGTCTGGTATATACAGACAACATTATAAAGTACATAGCTTTTCTACACCCGATACAATTTTATTATCTCATGATTGCCAATGACTCGTTTTCAGTTCCATGTTGTCATGAAGCTATGTTTGAAAGTATTTAACTGAAGTTATTAAAGTGGCCTGCCTAATTCTTGTGCCCAGCTTAAAGGTCAGTGAAAACCTGCTGGTATCACAGGTTTAGAGCCTCTTAATTAATTAATTTTGTATTTCGGTAGAATTTTTCAACACATTTTGCAATTTAACGAAAGTAAGCATGATTTGTCTTACATCCATGGCACTAAGACTGGCTGACAACTGCCTCTACAGTCTTCAATGTTGCCAATTTTTTGGTGTCCTAAGTGCTGACAAATTGACAGATACATATAGCTAATGTCATTAAATGTATGGTCCAGGCTTGGAATGCCAGTGTGACCTCTATCTTAGGCACCAGGCACAAAAGGGGTATTTTGGATAGACTAGGCACAAGCCACTACATTAGGCAGAAACACGAAAAACCCTGACACCCTTTAACCCCTATATTGGGAACTGCTATGGAAGGGCAGTAGACCAGAGACAGAAAAGTCGCCAAGCAGGGTCAGGAAAAGGACAAAATCAGGATCCATTGGAGTAGTTAAGAAGCTGGGTGAAAACCAAAATAGCTTCAAGACAGAAAATCATAAGGCAGAAAACGCATCCTAAAAAGAGGCCAGGATAGAACAGGAAGAACACCAATACAAGACAGGACACTAGTCAGGGAAACCAAAAGCTATTTATGGCAGCTGCCAGCAAGTAGCTGAAGGTATTGGTAGGGAGTGGTGCTTTCCGTTAGGCTGAAATTTAGAAGTTAATGACTCTATGAGCACTCTGTGAGCACGTATGTAATTGGCTGTTGCAGTCAGAGTGTATTTCCACAATTTGGACAGTGATTGTGCTTGGTTGCCATACACATTAGTGTATGGCAACAAACCTGCCATCATACGGTGTTAAATAAATACTTACAGTGCAGTGAATATGCAAGTAGCTTAATAGGCGGCCCCAAAAGGGATTCAGTGGGAGACTGAGCGGCCCCGGAAGCAGCAGCAGGAGACAGGTAAGCCCAATCTACCTGTTCTTCTATCTATCTTCACTAGGTTCTTTCACAGCTGTATGGCAGAACAGTATGCAGACAGTGTAAATCATGTCTGCCTACTGTTCCCATGCAGTTTGAGCACTGTTTCAGCCATCTCTGCCTTTTTACAGCCCTCCCAGACCTCTTTGTAGGGTCCAGCAGAAAATTACTCGAGTTTCCCATTGACTTACATTGTACTCGCTATTTAAAACGAGTGCGCGAGTATTACAAAGTATTGTTACGAGTATAGCGATTATGAATATTACGGTACTCGCTCATCACTATTGACAACCTCTTCAGAAGAGAGCTCTTCTTTGACTTTGAATTTCTCATGAGTGTCTCCTGCCCTTGGAAAACCTTCAACAGGTCTGGGATCTGAGGTTCACATTGACTTTTGAAACTTTGGGTTTTATATGTATATGCTTTCTGTTGGTGCAGCAAAAGTAAATGACTCTTACATTGCTGGTAGTTACTTTTTAATCCTACCTTAGGTGCAGCTGGTTTGTAACAGCTCCCCTCCATTTTAAATAGTCACATGTTCCAACGCTGGTTATGGAATTAATTTCTAAACTGGCCACCATGGAGTGAGGTAGTCCCTGTAAGCTGCTTAAGTCCTGTCGTTTGCAGCCCTGATGTTTGGCTGTAACTTTGGAATTGGTGTTTATCCTTTTTGTGTCAATGTTCACCTGTGGTACCACCTGATGAAGACAGCCTAATTACTGTTGAAACACGTAGTGGCAGTGCAAGGGGCCAATAAAGGTTTGTTTAATTATAACTTTGTCCCTTTTGTGTGATCCCCACCTCAGCGCTCCAGAAAGCGATATATACAATTTCCTATCTAATGTTCCCCTGTCAGTCTTCCTTCCTATGTGTCTTATTATTGTCTTGTGCACTAACCAGCCATTGCACTATCCAGGATGAGTGGGAGTACAGTTAGAAAGTAGACACGCGACGGCGATGGGGGAATGACCTATATAGGGATATTAGGGAGCTCCGGGTTCAGACACAGTTTAGTAGCAGGAGGTGACCTGTCTCCTCTCCCCATATTTAGGTCCTTTCTACCTTTTCCGTCCCATTGTAATCTATGTGCTGTGCCCATTGTGCGCAGGGCATTCTCTTGCCCGAGCATGACAGAATTATGTTAATTGATGAAAACAAACCATTAACACTTCCATTTTTTTAAATCATTCTTACTTTTTTTGTTGCATTTGCCTAAAATATCTGCACAATACAGTATACTGAATATGTAATAAGTTATTAGTTTAGTATTAGTGTATATATGTATATTTTTCTTATTAAATGCATTTTTCTGATTTAAGGTTGGATCAACTATTTCACATGCCTGCCAACCATTACAGACATGTCTGTTTTATTGTAGATATGTTTTGTAATTACAAAGTACTAACTAAAAAATAAAACAATATATAGTGAAATTAGACAGATGTAACAGCCAGATCACTACTTAGTACTGATTCACCAATAAAAAATGCATTGTATACCGACAAAGTGTGATTCAGATTTTTAACCCTTCATACTTTCATAGTTTTTAAGGTTGAAGGTAGAAGTCCATCTAGTTCAACCCATAGTCTAACATGTTCACGCCATCCTTTAAAAAAAATAGCATCCATGACAAACCAAAGTTTGCTATATTTATATATGCACAAAATGAAAGCTAACATCAAATAGAAGCTGAGACAATTTATTCACTTATTGTAATACATGACCTCTAATGTTCTCTACTAAAATAACAACAAATGTAAGCAATACCAATAGAATGCTTTAAACTAGGCTAAAATACATACATTTGTATTTAATGAGCAGATATTGGTTTATGATTGAGATATGAAAAGTTAACATCAATTTCCTTGTGTGATTGGTGGCACAATGAATAACAAAAGAATATCCACAATAACAAAACTCTATTATATAATTGCCTAGAATTCTATTTCCGGACAAAAGCCAACTTACGTGGCTTTGTCCGGAGATAAATGTCCGGAGATAAATGTCCGGAGATAAGTGACGTCACCAGCGTTTACTACACCCGCTCAGGGTGGACCAAGATGGCGGCCCTAAGCGGAGCGGACCTCAGGAAGGTCCGCTGCGCTTAGGGCCGAGGTCCGGCGGACATTTATCTCCGGAGCGGCCGGGAGGTAGCCGGGAGCCGACCTCGGCTCCCGGCTACCTCGCGCCGGTGGAGCGAGCCGGGGATCTCCGTGCCGGGCATATCTGTGGCTCAGCTCCGGGGAGCTGCGAGCCAGCCGGGATTTGCCCGGTACCGCCGCTGCCATCCTGATTGGTTGCTCGCTTGTGAGCGACCAATCAGATTCAAGCACGGCGCCATGTTTTAAAATCTATGAAGTAAAAAAAAAAAATTTAAAAGATGGCGCCGTGTTTCGCGGCGCTCTTTTCATTGGTCGCCGCCAGGCGCGAGCGACCAATGAGAAGAGTGGGGCGGGGCACGGCACCATATTTGAAATCCAAAGTTCCCGCTGGATTTCAAATATGGCACCGTGTTACGCGCGCCGCTATTCTGATTGGTCGCCGCGTTCAGCGCGCCGACCAATCAGAATAGCGGCGCGCTGTATGGAGCCATACTTCAAATACACTGTACTCAGTGTATTTCAAGTATGGCGGCATAGCGCCCGCCGCTATTCTGATTGGTCGGCGCGCTGAAGGCGCCGACCAATCAGAATACCGGCGCTTGCAATGCCGCCATATTTGAAATACACTGTAGTCAGTGTATTTGAAGTATGGCGCCATACAGTGCGCCACTATTCTGATTGGTTTGCTCGCTGAACGCGGCGACCAATCAGAATAGCGGCGCGGTGTATGGCGCCATACTTCAAATACACTAGCCTCAGTGTATTTTAAATATCACGGCACAGCGCCCGCCGCTATTCTGATTGGTCGGCACGCTGAAGGCGCCGACCAATCAGAATAGCGGCGCGCGCAATGCCGCCATATTTTAAATACACTGAGTGCAGTGTGTTTGAAGGATGGCGCCATACAGCGCACCGCTATTCTGATTGGTCGGCGCGCTGAACGCGGCGACCAATCAGAATAGCGGCGCGCTGTATGGCGCCAAACTTCAAATACACTTTCCTCGGTGTATTTCAAATATGGCGGCATAGCGCCCGCCGCTATTCTGATTGGTCGGCGCGCCTCATCCTACCAACTACCCTCAGCTCCATAAAATTGTTATGCAACACATGATACATGGTCCCTGTGGAGAACACAACCCCAACTCTCCCTGTATGGATAATGGAAAGTGTACGAAAGGTTTCCCAAAAGATTTACAACCATCTAACATCATTGCTAAGGATGCCTATCCTATACTTATCGCAGATCCATGGGTCCTTCATTTGAACACCATTCCAAGATGATTAATAATTCGTGGGTAGTGCCATACAATCCTTTCCTATTATTAAAATACAAGTGCCATATTAATGTCGAAGTTTGTGGTTCCATTCAAAGTGTGAAATATTTATTTAAGTACGTGTATAAAGGACATGATAAAGCCAATCTTGAAATTTGCCAGACAAACATCCAACATGATGAAACACATCAATTCATGGATTCAAGATATGTTAGTGCACCAGAGGCAGCTTGGAGAATCTTTGCTTATCCTATGCATAAGCAATCTCATAGCATAATTCGCCTTGCTGTCCATCTGCCTCATTCTCAACAACTCTATTTTCATGAGGATGACTCCATTCCAAGCATCAAACAAAAGCTTCATACCAATTCTACACTTATTGCCTACTTTAATCTTAATAAGGACGACCAACACGCTCATAAGTATTTTTACCGCGAAATTCCTGAATGGTCTGTTTGGCAACAAGGATCTTGGGAAAAAATAAAACGATCAGGTAGCTCTATTATTGGCAGAATGTATACTGTAAGTCTCAAAGACCAGGAACGCTACTATTTATGGTTGTTGTTATTGCATGTGAAAGGTGCAACCAGTTTTGAGAGTCTTAAAACTGTCAATGGAGTCACATCTAACCTTCAAAGAAGCAGCATTAGCACTTGGATTACTATTCGATGATAGTGTCCGGAGAAATACCTTACTTGATGCCTGTATTCTTAATATGCCTGCACAGCTTCGCGACCTCTTTGCCTATATCTGTATATTTGGCCCTCCAGCTAATCCTCTTGAGTTGTGGAATGAATTTAAAGAACACTTTGTACAAGACTACTGCCGTGCATACCACTCCAACATTGAAGACTGTATAAATTGTGAAGGATATGCTATGACAGATGTCCAAGATGTTCTAAAAGTTCACGGGAAAAGTTATACTGATTTCAATTTACCACACCCAGCTAAGAAACCACAACTGCTCCCGCAGTATGATAAGGATTATGAGCTAAGAACAGCTGCTGAGATGAAAGCTACTCTCAATGAGGAACAACTTTTGGCCTATGATACCATTAATCAGGCTTTGTAAAGAAAAAACAACAACAGCTTGTAGTGCGCCTGTACACATGGGGCTGTTAACGGGCGGTTCTTTTGCGTTTAAACTCACCTGGTCTGGTTATAAACCACAGCCCGTAGATAAGCTTATTAATATGAAGCAGCGGAATCCTCCGGTTCCGTCCTCGTGCTTCCTACGAGGTCTTCTCCGGGGAAACACTAGTGCCGGGCGGCGTCACGTGTCTAGTAAAGGGGCCGATCCAGCTGACGTCTTCTCAGGTCCTCTCCCTCCTCTGCAGCTCACTCCACCACTCTCCCCATAGGGAGTCAGAATGATACAAAAAGATGGAAGCGTGGTGTATGTTTGGGCGCTGAGGTAAGGAAGATCTCTGATGCTGGCTTCTTTTCCGGACTTTATTAAAATAATTGCAGTTATAATTATTCAAGCTTAAGGCTCTCAAAACCCACGATGCATTTCGACGTGCATACACGTCTTTCTCACTTGAGAAAGACGTGTATGCACGTCGAAATGCATCGTGGGTTTTGAGAGCCTTAAGCTTGAATAATTACAACTGCAATTATTTTAATAAAGTCCGGAAAAGAAGCCAGCATCAGAGATCTTCCTTACCTCAGCGCCCAAACATACACCACGCTTCCATCTTTTTGTATTAATCAGGCTTTAGAAGACAATAATGTAACACCCAAGTGCTTTTTCCTTGACGGTCCTGGTGGTAGTGGAAAAACCTATCTATATCATCTCCTCCTACATCTTCTAAGGGGACAAGGAAACATTGTATCACCTGCTGCCACTACAGGAATTGCGGCTAATTTACTACAAGGGGGACGAACAATACATTCTCTCTATGGCATTCCAATATCTGTGAATGAAACATCTGTTTCCAGGATTAAAAATGATAACGATGCGGCTAAGCATTTGCATAATACGAAACTTTTTATTATTGATGAGTGCACAATGCTATCTAAACATGCCTTGAATGTCATCGATAGACTTTTACGAGACATCATGACAACGAATGTGGCTAAGAAAGAGAAAACACCATTTGGAGGAAAAGTTATTGTTCCTGGAGGAGACTTTAGACAATGTCTTCCTCTTATTACTCATGGATCAAGAACAGATATTGTAGAGAGCTGTATTAAATATTCACAAACATGGCAACTTTTTGCTCGACTGCCGCTTATCAACAACATGCGCTCCATTGATCCTGAATACAGCAGTTGGTTACTTTGACTGGGAAATGGACAGCTGTCAAATGAAGATAACCTTGGAGACGATGTCTTTGAAATTCCTCCAGACATGGTGTGCACTGGCTCTTTAATCACTGATATTTTTGGAGATAAACTTTCTAGTGATGTGAATGACACCGAGAGCATAAATATTGCTGCTTCTCATGCTGTTTTATGTCCAAAAAATGAAGACGTTGAGAAAGTCAATTCTATCTTCATAGATCGCTTGCCAGGTGACTATAGTGAATATATCAGTGATGATTCCATCGATCCTGATAAAGCTGATGACCTCGACCAATACCCAGTGGAATTTTTAAATTCACTAACACCAACTGGAATGCCTTCACATCGGCTAAAACTTAAAGTTGGCACCATTGTCATGTTATTACAAAACATCAACACCAAGAAAGGTCTCTGCAATGGTACTCCGCTGATTATCACTGCGTTACATGGCAACATCATACAAGCTAAAGTAATTTGTGGCTCAGCAGCAGGAAATGTGGTATTCATTCCACGAATTGATTTGTGTCCATCAGAGACTGGATTACCTTTCAAATTACGACGTAGACAATTTCCGATCAAGCCAGCATTTGCAATGACCATTAATAAATCCCAAGGGCAGACCCTCAATCGAGTTGGGATATATCTACCAGAACCAGCATTTGCCCATGGTCAACTCTATGTTGCATTTTTCAGAGTCAAACAGCGTTGCAATGTCAGGGTCAAAGTGGTCAATACACCACTTCAAGGACAATTACTGCCTGATAGTCCCAAAGGTTTTACACGAAATATTGTGTATAAAAATGTTTTAGTTTAAAATTTTTTATTTTTTTTAGTTTAGTCATAGATATATTTAGTTTAGTGATAGATATATATAAAAAAAAATTAGTTTAGTCATAGATATATAGGACATAAAAAAAATTAGTTTAGCCATAGATATATATATTTCAAGTACTTAATTAGGAAATAGCCACGTAACATATATAGTTTTTAGTTTTACATCTTAAATCCTTTATTTAGACAGTTCATAGTATATAAATATATGAACACACATTTAGTAAAAGATGATAGATGTGTATCATCCAAATTTATGGATTTGGTGATATGGACATGAAATTTGCATTTCTTTTTCACTGGGAGAGGTTTTTGTAAACAGCTGAGAGACGGGTGGGATGGCTGTTCACACACATCTCCATCTCAAGGTGTGTTCTGTACATATAGATAGATAGTTTCATATATAGATAGAAAATTATAGATTTAGCTTTAACATCAGCATTTTTCAGCTATTTGTGGAAGTTTTGGTGGAAAAAAACACAATTTCTGCACTTGCTGCCTAAGGCCTCATCTACAGCACACTTGCCGTAAGCTGCATGCAATTTATATGGAATTTGTGGTTCACTTGCGGCAGGTGCCACATACGTGGTTACGGCAGTTTCGGCCGCAAAAATCGCACTGACCTGCGGTTTTGTAGCGGCTGCATTTCGTGCACCTGCCGAGGCCATGTGTGCCGCATTTACGGCAGGTTAACCGCAAGTTCCATATACATTGCATCAGAATTGCTGCAAGTGTGTCGCAAGTAAGCCCTTAGGTGTCAAGTGCGGAAATTGTATTTATTATAGCCCCACCTTCTACAAATAGCTGAAAAATGCTGCTCTAAAACAGCTTTTAGTCTTCATACATAGGAATTAGTTAGAGTAGGGACACATGAGACGTAGGGCCACCTTGACATGGTTGATGGGCAAACACAAACTGGCTGATACGCAGCATATCAATATTGATTTTTTAAATCAAGCTACTTACTGAGTATCAAGTATTAACCAGTCGGTGTACCAAGAGCCCTACAATATAATAATTCAATTGTCCAAAAATAATATTGATCCTACAACTATACATAGTTCATGAATAGATATCATGGATTAATTGTATTATTCTTAATTTTTTAACAATAAACTATATACGGATTCTAGACTACCCGATTCTTTAGAATCGGGCGGCCATCTAGTTACACATAATTTTGTAGATTTATAGTATGTCAGACATTCCATTCCATTGCATATAATTATGGGATTATTTATTTACCTTTTGTTAATCACTTTCTTACTGATGAGTTTCTGTTGTTGATGTTATCCATCTGTTCTCTCACATAGTCCTTAATTGACTTGCCATAAACATAACACACAGGAATGGCAGAATCAAGTATCTTGGGTTCAAATCCCACCAAAGACAACATCTGCAAGGAGTTTGTTCTTATGTTTGCATGAGTTTCCTATGAGTACTCTGGTTTCCTACCACCTCCATCTAAAGTATAATTGGTTATTTTTTTAAGAAGTAATCTTAAAATAAGAGGAAGCATGATGGACCTGTGGATGTCGTAGCTGCCTTGCAGCACTATAGTATCTGATTAAAACACTTGTACTAGTACTGGTCTTGATACTCCATCTGTCTCCCACACTCCAGAAACATACTAAGGAAAGTGATTGATAACTGCAGAATTTATTTGCATTATATTCAGTGGGGAAAAAAGTATTTAGTCAGCCACCAATTGTGCAAGTTCTCCCACTTTAAAACATGAGAAAGGCCTATAATTGACATTATAGGTAAACCTCAACTATGAGAGACAAAATAAGAAAACAAGTCCTTAAAATCACATTGTCTGATTTGGAAAGAAATCTTTTTCAAATTTTGGTGCACTTTAAGTATTTGGTCAATAACAAAAGTTCATCTCAATACTTTGGTATATATCCTTTGTTGGTAAAGACAGAAGTCAAACGTTTTCTGTAAGTCTTCACAAGGTTGGCACACACTGTTGCTGGTATGTTGGCCCATTCCTCCATGTAGATCTCCTCTAGAGCAGTAATGTTTTGGGGCTGTCACTGGGCAACACGAACTTTCAACTACCTGCAAAGGTTTTCTATAGGGTTTTGATCTGGAGACTGGCTAGGCACTCCATGACCTTGAAATGCTTCTTACGAAGCCACTCTTTCGTTGCCCTGGCAGTGTGCTTGAGATCATTGTCATGCTGAAAGACCCAGCCATGCTTCATCTTCAATGCCCTTGCTGATGGAAATAGGCTTGCACTCAAAATCTCACGATACATGGCCCCATTTATTCTTTTATGTACACTAGGCTGACCACAAAAAATCGATGTCGGAATTTTGTCCGTCTGGACCCCACAAAACGATTCCCCTTTCCAGATATTGAGATAGCCAACATTTGAGCTCGATCAAGCAACGTTAACCCGTGCCGCTCGTCGCTCAAAGTTTGAAAAAATCCAAATTTTTGGCCAAAAAGCTGACATATGGAGCCATAACTCCAGAACGGTAAATAATAAAAACACGCTTAATATCTCAAAAGAAAGCTAATGTTGTTCTTCAAAATTTATATTTTATACATAATTGTTATTTTAAGTCAAACTGAGTTACAACAGCTTTTAGCCCCAACAACGTGACCTGGTACCACTAGGAGCATACTTCGTATATTTTGTTAGTAAGTGATAAATTTTGTTTTTTTTTGGTATATTTTTGAGTTTAAAGTAGAAATATAATAAAAAAACAAATAATACTGATAAGTCTAATGACATTTTTTATTTTAAAATATAAAAATGAGGTATATAATACATACAAAACAGACGCAGAAAAGATACAGACTTAGTACCTACATGAGTTGATAATTTTACATAGTTATCTAATCTATTCTAGAGCTTTTGTTAAAGTAGTTTTTGAAACGTCAGAATATAATGCTCGGCATTTGCTTACAACTTGCAGGACACATTGCTTTTGTTCTTCATCTTTTGTCAGAAGGTCGTTAAAGTCGGTTATTAATTTAACACCACGCTCAGCCATATCATTAACTACTTTTAATGGTACCTTCACACGCCGCTACAGAAGGTTGGAAACAACCGGGTATCTCACGTGCACGAGCACATTCCAACAGTTGCAAACGGTACCCGATACCGCCTTTACACGCCGCTACAAAGTGCTCTACAGATGGTTTAATCTATCTCTGGAGGCACCGCCGGGTGCCACAAGTTACCTTCTGTAGAGCACTGTCCCTGATTTACACGCCGCTACAGAAGGTAATATGGGAGGACCTTGGGCAGCAGGGACAACACATAGGCGTGCCTGAATAGTGGATTACAAGACGCTCATACGATGATTGGACAATGCAATAGCATCATGATTGGCCAGGCAGCGCAGGAAGGCTGGCTAATACATGATGTTATTGCAATTGTGTAGTGTGACTGGTCAGGTCCTTAAATATGCCGCCCTATGCTGCGACAACCAATCGTAACGCAGGAGCTTCCACCAATGATCGTTGAAGGGGGGCGGTTTCCCGGAGGCTGTGTCACGCCCCAGGGAGTTACTAGGTGACGAAAAAACCTTCCTGTACTCCATGACTGCTTGCACTGCTACCGCTGCCTCTTGTGCTTCTCAGCCTTCTCTCATTGTTCTCAGCTCACAGGCCCTCTCCGCGTTCCACTGCCGGCACACCCATGCAAGGGCTTCCTCCATGTCCTGGCGGAGCCGTCCAAATGCGTCTCTCCAGTACTCGGCATCCCCCTCTAGTGTTAAGAAGGACGCCGCTGCCGGGTCTCCTTGTGCGGCTCTGGCCTGTTCTTCGACCTCACGCACGATGTCTCCCCAACGGGGTGCCACCATGCTGCCGGGTATAAAGGATCCTAGTTCGTTCTATTCTTCTCTTCCGGTTTGTCTCTTTATCGGCAGCCACTCCTGGAGAACTTTCTGTGGGCCGCCCCCCTGATTGATTGATGACAATCGGGGCGGCCACACTTTTTGGTGCCTCTGTCTTGGTCCTCCTTCTTCTAGAGGCTGAGGCACACCCCCGGGCCTACACATGGTGTTTAGTAAATGGCTACGGCGCCATCTTGGGTCCTCCTGCAGTGATGGCGGAAACCCATTTTTGGCGCCAAGCAATGGCGGGAAAAGTTTGTTTCAATAGTCCAAGGCACACAGTACCCGGTAATACCGGGCACGAGATCCTGTTTATGACACCAAGAAGATATGTCGGGCCCCAGGCCCTGGGGTACTCGGGTATTAGGCTCAGTGGGTGTTCTCACAGGGATGTCACGGGTGGCAGCGCCTGGGCCCATGGCCTGGGTGACACTTCAATAAGGGGTGTGTGTACAGGAGATTAGAGTTTGCCATGTGACGCCACCTGTAGTACCTGGTGATGAGTCACCAGCGCCGCCACAGTCCTCCGGAGGTCGATGGTAATGCAGCTGAGATGGCAAAGCTCCCTACAGGTGGAGCTGGTCCTATGGTGGAATCCGTAGTAAACCTTAGTTGACGAACCCGTGTCCTTTCTTCCCTGCCTAGGATGAGTCTATACCCAATGGCTCCTTGTAGGTAGACTTGGGGCTCCCCTCCCTCATGGCACAACGCTCCGTCTGGCAGGGTACCGCAGCCGGTGAACAGACCGCAGCAGCCGGTTGACGACTTTCAGAGATGGACTCTGGCCATTTCCTCGGGTGGACTGGGGAATTCCCTGGAGTATGGTCGCTCCACGCTGGGGTTCCCACTTTCTCTCTAGGGCCCAGACTCCTCACGTCAGGCACCCTCTCTCAGGATCCCCTCAGGATCCTCTATCATCTTTCCTCCAGATCAGCGTAGAGCTGTCCAGGTTAACCTTCCGCCTCACTCCACACTCCAACTCCTCCGACTCCGTAGTCTCAGACACACTTTATCTGACTGACTGTCTCTAATTCCCTGCAGAGGTGAATATATCTCCCTCCCTTGGGGTAGCCTCCCACCACTACTCTGTGTGGGAGTGCAGGAATGTGTCCCACCCACCAGCCTAGGATACACTTGCAGCTGGGGAAGATTACACCTCTTTTATGGGTGCAATACCCCACTGTGACGCCTGACCATGTGGGGCGCCACATTACTAAAGGGAGTCTGTGTAACGTTAGTGTCAGCTCTCTGCAGGTCACTCACTAGGTGTGGTTCTGGAATTTTTGTTCACTGTTCTTGAGATCATTTTGACCCCACTGGGTGAGATCTTGCGTGGAGCCCCAGATCGAGGGAGATTATCAGTGGTCTTGTATGTCTCCCATTTTCTAATTATTGCCCCCACAGTTGATCTTTTCACATTAAGCTGCTTCCCTATTGTAGATTCAGTCTTCCCAGCCTGGTGCAGGGATACAATTTTGTTTCTGGTGTCCTTCAACAGCTCTTTGTTCTTCACCATAGTGGAGTTTGGAGTGTGACTGTTTGCGGTTGTGGACAGGTGTATTTTATACAGATAACAAGTTCAAACAGGTGCCAGTGATACGCCCCCTCAGGGCCGTTGGGTACTCTGTTCCATTACCCAGGCGGATTAGGGATAGTTGTTGTGACGCCAGCCGTAGTATTCGGCTATTGATGGCCGATGCTGCAGTGCGGGGCCTCTGGGGATCATGAAAGTGCAGCTTTGGTGGTATCGCTCCTCACAGGTGGAGCGGTTCCCCAGGGCAACCGGTATGATGTTCAGTGACGGAGGGCCAGCAGCGTTGTTTCTGATGGGAAAGGGGAATGGAGCAATTCTCTGGCAGATTTTCTGCTGCCTGCACGTCTTGTCAGTCTACCGCTCCACAGGCGGGAAATAAACAGTCTCACATATAGTTCTGAGTTCTATACCCGGTTTTCTTAGCTTTTACTTTGTGAGCACCACAGGTTACTGTCCTTGCACAATCTCAGTCTGGATTGCCCTCAGCAAATGATACAGCTCATCCTTTATGTTCCTTCCTTCATGGGTTGCTCTCTCTCTCTCCGCACTGCCTGCCTGTATCTCTCCTGCTCGCGCCTCCACACCCAATGCCCCAGTCTAGTAGCCACAGATCTTCTCGGGTGGCCGGCCAAGTCCCCTGACCCTAGTATGGCTACCTTCTCAGCGGACGTTTCGTGAGTTGGCCACAACTCCTTCAGATATGGTGGCCTACCTGCCCTTCAGCTTCACTGCAGACTTGGGACATGGGTGGATTGTTCACTGCCCGTGCCCCTAGGGCCCCCTCTGCTTCTCTGCAGTCGGCTGTTCCGGAACCCAGGACAAGCTCCTCGCTGCTCAAATCTTCCGGATCCTCCTCCTTTCACTGCTTCCTCTCAACTGACCCCAACTAACTTCCCATTTTCCACTTCTCTTCCCTCCGTTCCACTGACTAACTGGGCCCTCCCTCTATCACGTCCGACCACCATCCCTGGGACGGGGTGTGTTGGGTGCTTTTGTGGGTGTCTGGACTTACCATCCCGTTTACTGAGAACAGGAATGGGATGGGTGCAGTACCCCTTTATGATGACCAGACTGAAGGGGTGCCACACCAGTACTACAGGTAATGAGCAGATAGAGGGCCTCTTAAAGAAGAAGTTATAGGTCTGTGAGAGCCAGAAATATTGCTTGTTTGTAGGTGACCAAATACTTATTTTCCATCAAAATTTGAAAAAAAAAATTTTCAAATCAGACAATGTGATTTTCAGGATTTGTTTTCTCATTTTGTCTCTCATAGTTGAGGTCTACCTATGATGTCAATTACAGGTCTCTCTCATCTTTTTAAGTGGGAGAACTTGCATAATTGGTGGCTGACTAAATACTTTTTTCCCCACTGTAGGCAACATGAATAAATAAGGAAAGCAACAGCATGCCAAAGGTATTACTCTCTTAATGGAATTTGTGGATCGAAATAAAAGAGCAATCCAGGATTAAGTTATATATTTAAGGGCACACTAGATAGGAAAACTATTTACCAGATGGATATACAGATATAGTAAGATATACAAACAAAGGTAGTAGTTTCAAAAGGTATAAGCAGGTACATAAGGTGCATTCCTTGGTTGCTGGCAGCCACACAAAGGTGATATGGAGCAAAGGGTTTCTTTGGTTACTTCCAACACGTGACATGACGTGACCTCCTTGGCAGTGAACAATGAAGAAATATGGTGGTGTGAAGCATCCACTTTGATAAGCCAGGAATGTGACCCAGGAGCTTGATCACACAACAGTCTTTTTATTGTCCAAACACAAATTAAAGCACTTTCCACAGACCTGGAATTTCTTTGTGGATCACAGTTGGTACATAAATGTACAGTCCCATAAAAAAGACCATTTACCTCTACAATGACTCTTTTAGTTCAGGGGTCCGTTTATAGTTTTCCAGACCACAGTGCTGGCCTGTATCAAATGGGTTTTTTCATAAACAAAGTTAATTTTAATCAATAGATTTTAGAATAATAATAAGTTCCACTACTGGATGTGATTAAAATAAAATGTTCATGTGCTGAGATAGTCTTATATACAGTGCCTTGTGAAGGTATTTGGCCCCCTTGAACTTTTCAACCTTTTGCCACATTTCAGGCTTCAAACATAAAGATATAAATTTTAATTTTTTTGTGAAGAATCAACAACAAGTGGGACACAATCGTGAAGTGGAATAAAATTTATTGGATATTTTAAACTTTTTTAACAAATAAAAAACTTAAAACTGAGGCATGCAATTTTATTCGGCCCCCTTGAGTTAATACCTTGTAGCGTCACCTTTTGCTGCGATTACAGCTGCAAGTCGCTTGGGGTATGTCTCTATCAGTTTTACACAATCGAGAGACTGAAATTCTTGCCCATCCTTCCTTGCAAAACAGCTCGAGCTCAGGGAGGTTGGATGGAGAGCGTTTGTGAACAGCAGTTTTCAGCTCTTTCCCCGGGAGCACCCCGGAGGCCGCATGGTGGTCTGCGTGGCAGCATCAGCGGCAAGCATCTCCATCACTGTGGGAACGGTAGAAAACGCCGCGAGTCCCAACCAGCAACTCACCACCACCAGAGTACCAGACCCCCCTGAACAGCAAGACCAGCAGACACAACAAAGAAGGAGAGAAGAGTGGTTCCAGAAAGAACAGGCTACCCGGCGACTTCGTGATGAAGCAAGGGCACAGCCCCCGCTTCCATTGGAGTTACGCCGCCAAGGAACTGTTGTTTCTTTCTACCAAGAAGAGGGATGGGGTTTCATCAGAGAGCCTTGATTACAGGAAGACATTTTCTTTGCAAGAAGAGAAGTTGAGTCGTACCTGCGGCGTGGACACCCGGATCGTGACTTGTACCGACCGAAGTGAGCAGGTTTCATATGAAAGGCATCCAGGACTTTTAGGCTGGTTTGCTATACGTGTATCCCGCCAAGCTTAAACCGCTAAAAGCCGCTGCCTTTTAAACAATGCTGACAGCTTGCAGAGGCTGTCACTATTGTTCGGGAGCGGGGGGGGGGCGCCGATGTTCACACACCGTCCTCTGCGCGGCCCGCCGTCTTCTTCCCTGTGTCTTTGCACTGCAGCCGCATAACACGGCGGCGGCCGCAAAGCACAGCCGCGATCACTGAAGACCGGAATCTCCCAGATTGTACCAGTCCGGTGCAATCCGGCGCCCCATAACATGGGGCTCTATGGTCCCGGATTGCACCGGTCCAGGACAATCCAGTTTTCAATCCGGTTTTCTATTTTTGACCTTCCCACCTGGATTTTCAGATGAACAGCTGACTCAGGTCAGCTGTTCATTTGAAGTAGCAGTGCTGGCAGGGGTCATGTGAGTTCATGCTTGCCTATGCGGCTGCAGTCGCAAGGACACAGGGAAGAAGATGGCGGGCCGTGCAGAGGACAGTGAGTGAACACCGGTGCCCCCCCCCCCGCTCCCGAACAATAGTGACAGCTTCTGCATGCTGTCAGCATTGTTTAAAAGCCAGCGGCTTTTTACCACTGGCTTTTAAACAATGAAATGGCAAATGGCAGGTTTTTCCTCTACTGCCAGACCTTATAGGGTCCAGCAGCAGAGAAATTACACGCAATTACTCGCTTCCCCATTGACTTACATTGGACTCGCTAGACTCATAACGAGTACCGAGTATTAGGACCTACTCGTTACGAGTCTAGCGAGTCCAAGTATTTTAGTACTCGCTCATCCCTAATCATCAACCTTATTTTGCTTACAGCAACGATGCCCCGGAGGATCAGCTCCACCTGTAGGGTGCTTTGCCATTCATGCCGCAATACCATTACCCTCCGGAGGACTGTGGAGGCGCTGGTGATCCCTCACCGGGTACTACAGGTGGCGTCACGAGACAACAACTCTTTTCCTTGTTCATAACCCCTCTTTGAAGTGTCACCCAGGCCACGGGCTCAGGCACCGCCAGCTGTGACATCCCCGTGAACCCCTGTGAGCCTGATCCCTGAGTACCCCCGGGCCTGGGGCTCGGCACTTGGCTACCGCTATCTCTCCTGCGGCTCCTGGCTCTCAAGTGTGGGTGCTGCGGGTGTCCGGGAAGCTAAGCCTCGATGGTTTACTGGGATTCTCTGCTGGGCTAACCTGTTTCCCTTGCAGACTTGGACTCAAGTGACTGGTGTTCTCCTGGGGTGAGTCAGGATGGCTCCTCTGCCCCCACTGTAGTGTTCCTCGCCTCTGCCCTCGGTCCTCACACTCTTTACCCTCACACTGGCTCTGACGGTGCACTGATCTCGAGCCTAGCACGGCTCCGGTGACCAGTTTGGCTCACTAGGCACTGAGCTGATCTTCACAGTTCTCCTAGAGACTGCACACTCTGGCTAACTCCGCCCCCAGCACCTGTATTTATAGGGGATCTGGCTTAACAGCAACCAGTGGCACTCCCCCTACAGGCCTGGAGTGGAAGGTGTTGTGTGTAGGTAAGGTACCAGATGTGGAAATCCCTTAGTGAACTAGTTGGTTCTGTGGCTTACCTGGCACAGGGTGCTACATCAACGTGGATCACACTAGGTTCCAGTCTTTTCCTGGGCAGCTGGAAAACGATCAGTGTGCGGGATTCATGGGAAAGTGCCTTCCCTTGTAATTTATGGGGATGAATTTGATATGTTTTAATAAAATAAGGTTCAATCTCATTGTTTAATTTTCCTCTGGGATGAAGCTGTCTTAGTTTTACCTAAGCACCTTGGTAACAGAGTTCAGGTGAGCTGTGAGTGGCCACCTGGACTGCTGGGTTTAGTGACAGTGACTCACCGTGGCCGGGACTCCGGTTTAGACAGGCAGTAGCTTCTTCCTCCTTGTCACGGGTGGACCGCGCCTGCCGGTAGTGGGGCCCGGTTGAGTGCAGATCAAAAAGATGAAGACGTCTTGTGGGAACAGATTAAGGGGTTAATTTGTCGTGACGCCACCTATGAGTGTTTTGGTAACTCTTACCGATGCTGCGGGGCCTCCGGGGGATGGAATGCAGCAAGATGGAAACGCTCCCCACAGGCTAAACGATGATCCCGGGAGGCTGGAGCTGCTTAAAATGTTGTGCGGCAGCTGCGGTTACCTTGAAGTGCGGACAGACAGTTCATAAGAAAGCACGGACACTGTAAGTCTCTGTAACGGGTTGTTTACTGTAACCAGCAGGCAATACATGGTATACAGTTGTAGGTAGCAGACCGGGTGGACTCAGCAGTGATAGGTGTCCCTCAGAGATCCGCGGTGTTCCTCCATTCTAACTAAGTAAGTTGCCGTTGTCACCAAGGAATACCAGGTCGGGTACAGGGAGGCTGCTTGAATGCCCTATCCGGGGTATACGTTCCGGATGCTTTGGGGAGCCTTGGGTCCCTTGGTGGGTACACCACTGGTTAGACGACTGGATTTGGCGATGGTGGGGTGCTCCTGTAGAGCGGTCCCTCCACTCTTCTGGTTCGCATAGCAGAGCTGAACTGCTGCTAGCTTCGGTACCAGCAAACCGGCTGTAGATGGGCATGGGATGGTTTTGGACCCGCATTTTGATGCCCGTAGATCCGTTGGTAATGCACCGGGAGTAATGGTGCTCAACCGTGGTGACGGTAGGGAGATGGCCGGTAGAAGGTGGCCAGGGGGCCGCACGAGACTGTGCAACCCCCTCTCCTAGGTTGCAGAGCTGGGATTCTGCAGAGGTCTTCTAGGTTGCTCTTGCAATCTCCAACCCTTGACTCTAACTTAAACTTCCACTACACACTACCCTTGCACTCCGCCCACCAGGACCTGATTGGCCCTCTATGCTAGGTGATGCATGCAGGGTATGGATCTCTGAGTTAACCGTGTGACTGCTGGGTCAGAGAATATTGCTGCTGCATTTATGGCTGCAATACCCTCCTGTGACGCACTCGTTGCGGGACGCCACAACAGCTCATTGATTGGCTGTCATATTTGAGTGGGGAACAGGTGGTATATGTACCCTCAGCTGACTGACGGAGCATCACTCAGTTGGGCAGCTACTGAGAAGACGTCACCCACCCGCTCTCCCAGTTTGGCTTGTTTCAAAACATGGATTCTTCAGACTTGTCGTCGAGAGGCTTTACTTGTGGGGAAAAACACGCCCAGTATAATAGGGCGTAGAAGGACTTTGAGTGTTTGATGAAGAGATTTAAGGATGGATGTTTTCCCATCCAAATGTTTATGTTTGAATATTTCATGTGGTATGGATTTAATTATGTTACAAAACCCTGAGTAAAGCCTCACAGCCTTTCTTAAAACCATACATTGAGTTGTGTGATTTATTTGGGTTGGTTACTGGAATTTAATGGGGGGCTATTTTCCCATGTATTTCAGCGGCATCCCTAGTAGCAATCCTCTTCTGTTTGCCAAGGATCTGGTGACAAACACAATCAGCTCAACTTAGCCACTGGTCTGGTCTAATAGGGATAGGTTCTCAGGCAGATGGCCCAGGATTGCCATCCTGCATGTATTAAGGTACCGTCACACGCGTCAATATGGCTTCCATATCGCCAGCAACTTGACGTGAGCGCGCACATTTCGGGAATATTTTTGCACATTGCAGTCGCCCTGTCACACATAGAGATCTTGCCTGCATTCTACGGTGATCCTGCGTTCCGGAAATCGCCTGCAGAACACCGGAAGCAATTTACCTTTTCCACATCGCCGCGTCACACGCCACCATCTCATCAGCGATGTGGGCGTAGAATGTGAGTATGGCAAGTAGACAGACGTGCCAGAGTGTTTTTCACCGCGCCCCTACCACTCCGATTGGCCAACACAACTGCTTAACCATTGGTCAGCCTTTTCAGGATGTCTGCGCACTACATGATGCATGTGTCCTTTCTACTATATCGCTTTTCAAATATGGCGCCTTAGCCATGGACAGCCAATGGGAACGCATGAGCGTCCAACACTTGCGGCAGACGGGGCGAGCCAAACAGAATTGCTTCCAGATGGTCTGAGCTCACTTTCTACATTGCTATTGCCCTGTCACACGCCAACATGCGCAGAAATCGCCTGGTGGTTATCGCCTGATTTCACTGCAGTGCAGGACAATCAGGCGACGCTCTGCCAAGCGATTTCTCACCGTAAAATCTCCCTGCCTCACGCCACTACGCACAGGCGATGTGGATTCCACATCACCGAAATACACAAATTTACGGCGATATGGAAGCCATATTGTCGCGTGTGACAGTACCTTTACTCCTTTCCTAGTTAACTGCAGACTGCTTCTCAAAATGGCTGCACTTCCCTTTCCTGAGTTTAACATTCTTGTGTATGTAGTCTTTCTGCTGTGCCACAAGACAGTGGCACCTTGTGAAAGATGACATCATTACAAATAATTACTGTAGAAATGAAAAGAACATTACTATAACAGTGTTACATTTATATAGACATAGCCAAGCAGGTGTGTATCAAACTGGTGAGCCAGTACATATCTTCAACTACAGAGGAAGAGATTTGTTTCATCACCTCACATAAAAGGTTATGTGAGGGTTCATACAGTATATTGGAGGCTATGTGGGGTCTCATACTGTATATAGGAGGTAATGTGGAGCTCATAATGTTTATGTGAGGCCTTATGGGGCTGTGTGAAGGTTTACACTGTATATAGGGAGGCTGCAATGGGTTTATACTGTATTTAGAAGGCTGTGTGGGGATAATAATGAATTTAAGAAGTTATCTGGGGGCTCATACTGTATTTAAGAGGCTGTGTGGGGGCTCATACTGTATATAGAGTGGCTATGTGGCGGCTTCCACTGAATATACAAGGTCTATTTGGAGGCATGCACTGTATATAGAGTGGATATGTGGAGGCTTGCACTGTATATAGAGGGACTATGTGGGGGCTTGCACTGTATATAGATGGGCTACGTGGGAGCTCATACTGTATTTAATAGGCTGTATGGGGGCTCATACTGTATATAGAGTGGCTATGTGGCTGCTTCCATTGTACATAGAAGGTCTATTTGGAGGTGTGCATTGTATATAGAGTGGATATGTGGAGGCTTGCACTGTATATAGAGGGACTATGTGGGGGCTTGCACTGTATATAGATGGGCTATGTGGGAGCTCATACTGTATATAGGTTGTGCTGTGTGGGGAGGGCTCATACTCAATATAGTGGGCTGTGTGTGGGCTCATATGGTATATAAGGGGGTTTTTAGCATGCTTAGTTGGGCTAAATACCTAATACAATTAATATTACTATAAAATAATAATTGTAATTAATATGTTATTATTAACATTGAGCAGATTTAATTTTAGCCTATTGGTTTGGCCCTCCACACCAGTTGTGGTCACTCATGTGGCCCCTTTGGAAAATTAATTTCCCACCCCTGCTATAGAGCATCTCTGTGTAAAGTAAAATTATCACTTCAGATCTTGTTACTTCAGATGGTATTCTGTCTGCATAGGTTTCTACAGAACAACTTCGACATCCAGTGGTTCTGAAGGCAAGATGAGGTCAAATGTGCAACCAGATGTGTGTTAGCATCACATTGCTTGTTCGCTGAATATTTTAGTGTATCTTTATGCTTCCTAGAATCTTTAAGAAATATATCAGCACATTATGAGATATTATATTGGGAATGGTATTATTATTATTATTATTATTATTATTATTATTTATTAATAATACACTGATATTAGTATGTTATAATAACAATAGTGATCATTGCATTTTAAATGTTAGTAAGAAAAGTGGTTATTTACCAAATTTATCTCAGGATATGTCTTGTCAAACAGCTCGACATAGGGGTATGGCTCCATCTAGTGGTAAAGAGCAGGTCCCACACTGTGTAACTTATTTTTCAAGTACATTTTTAATGATCTCTAATTATTTGTTTTGCTTTCCATTCATATTAAAGATTTATATACTGTGAGCACATAAATTGCAGTAAAACTTTGAGCAAACTGTTGCCACCTTTTCTAGAGAACATGTACATGATTTCACACGCGGCAATTTTGCTAGCAATGTCACTGGCAATTTGCGGTTGCAGTGAAATCATGGACATATTGTTCCATTTTGGGGCTGTGTACAATAGAACAATGTGTCCATGATTTCACTGCAACCAGCAAATTGCCAGTGAAATTGCTAGCAAAATTGCCACGTGTGATGGTACCTTAACTGAGTAATATCCGGACAGTCATGTGCATGGAAATGACATTAGGGAGTTTGATAGACGTTATCTACTATATAATTGACTAAGGCGTCTGTCTGAAGCAGAAATCGTGCGCCAGACAGAGGCCACTCACTGATGGCCGCCGGTGGCGGCCACCAATGGGCGCAGACTATGCAAATAGGCGCGCGCATTCAAAACCTGGCAACAGCGACAGACAGTGCTTTTTTTGCTACGGTATGGTGTACCGGAAAATGTGAGCTGCCGGAAGCTGGGGGAGGCTGCAGGAGGGAGCGGGAGATCTCCTGCTCCCGCTCATATAATATGCATAGCCGCTCTCCATCACCGTGGTGCTGAAACCACACCGCAGTGATGGGCTGGGGGAGCAGCGCATATTATATGGTCCTGCGCCCCCCTGTGATGGCACATGTTCCCCCTATGTTAGATATGGCCCCCATGCTGCTGCCATAGTAAAATAATAAACTCTATACTTACCTCCTGGCTCCTCCTCCAGCGCTGATCTCCCGATGTCTCTCCAGTCTCCCTGCTGCTGCTGTGATCGCACGCAGAGATGATGGCACTCTCTGTCGATCACATGACCGCACAGAACCAGGAAGTGGAGGAGCTCTGCAACAGCATCTCTGCCCGATCACAGCAGCAGCATGGAGGGAGATCGGGAGATCAGCGCTGGCGGAGGGAAGAATAGAGCAGCGTGAGGGCCATATCTAACACAGGGGGGCATGTGGCATGCATAGAAGACGTGTGCCCTGCATAGGAGACATGTGCCACACTTAGGGGATGTGTGCCACGCATAGGGGACGTGTGCCATGCATAATGGACGTGTGCCATGCATAGGGGACATGTGCCATGCATAGGGGACATGTGCCATGCATAATAGATGTGTGCCATGCATAATGGACGTGTGCCATGCATAGGGGACGTGTGCCATGCATAGGGGACGTGTGCCATGCATAATAGACGTGTGCCATGCATAATAGACGTGTGCCATGCATAGGGGATGTGTGCCAATGCATAATGGATGCTCCTCACCCACGGCCGCCAACAGCAACCCCACCCCACCCACCCACGGTCGCCGACAGCAATCCCCCTTCCCGCACCCCACCTGCAGCCGCTGACAGCAACCCCACCCACCCCGGTCCTCACATAGGCTCGGGCGGCAGAGAGCCTTTCTGCACCCCTGTGCATAGGGGAAATTAATCTGAAATGCGTACCGGCAAATATGTTTTTTACAAAAAAAGGACTGGCGACGCAGGATTGCTGTGACAGAGACGACAGCACTACACTCACATAGCGGGTGGGAAAGCCGACATTACTGTCAGCTTTCCCGTCCCGCTATTTGAAATGAACAGCGATGTGAAAACGACACACCAGCGATACCAGCCAGGTCGTATCGGTATCGCTGGTGCGTCGTTATGTGTGATGGGGGCTCTATACTTACATGACCTCTGATGATGTCATAATCGTGGCCGGAGCAAGATCACATGGCTGTGACATCACCAGAGGTCCTTAAGCTAAACGCACACAGCACCAAGAGCCAGGTACTGCAGACCACTTACACCCACACACGCTACACTCACACTGTACTCACACTCACCCACCACTCACAATCACCCTGCACTCACGTCACACTCTGCCCTGCACTCACATCACACTGTGTCCTGCACTCATGTCACACTCTGTCCTGCACTCACGTCACACTCTGCCCCGCACTCACGTCACACTCTGCCCTGCACTCACATCACACTCTGTCCTGCACTCACGTCACAGTCTGCCCTCCACTCACGTCACACTCTGCCCTGCATTCACGTCACACTCTGCCCTGCACTCACGTCACACTCTGTCCTGCACTCACGTCACACTCTGTCCTGCACTCACGTCACACTTAGCCCTGCACTCACGTCATACTCACCTTGCACTCACCTCACACTTAGCCCTACACTCACCTTGCACTGATGTCACACTTAGCCCTACACTCACCTTTCACTCACCGCACACTGTCTCTAATGCAAAACTTGCGTCGCTGATTGTTCGCGGCTGGCTGGGCGCGACCAATCAGCGACGCGGGATTTCCATTACAGCGAAACAGGCACAGTCCGACTGGTCTCCCGGCCCCCCTCCACTCGGTCTCCTGCTCGCTGCTCACCCGCTCCACACTCCCTCCCGGCCGCCGCTCCATGCTCCATCTGCCCGCCGCTCACCCCACCATTCTTCTTCTTTTCGTGGCATAGACTCCAGAAATTCAAAGGACGTGGGGGGTGGGGGTGGAGCTACCAAAGGGGGCGTCGTAATGGCCATGAACAAGGGCACTCCCACCACATCAGGGCTATGCACTTGGACACGCCTACTATGACGCCCCCTGTTAACTCCGCCCCCTGAGGCCTTGGAATTGTTGACGTCTATGCTGGAGGAAGAAGAAGAAAACATGCTAGGGTGAGAGGCGGCTGGACAGAAGCCTGGAGCGGGTGAGAACTGAGGGGGCCACCGCTGCACACTCGCATAACAGCACCACCGTACACCCGCACTGCCGTACACCCACATATTCTAGAATACCCAATGCGTTAGAATCGGGCCACCATCTAGTAATGTATAAGACTCATGCACATAGTCTTTATTATGGCTTGGTGCATCCTTTATATGAAGGCAAACAGCTTTTTTCTGTTGGCTTTTGTATCAGATTCCATATGTAAGGGCCCTTTCACATCAGAGTTTTTTTCAAATTGCGGCAGATGCGATGAAAAAACCGCATCTGCCGCAACTACCGCATACCGGCTGCACTTGCGGCACGGTTGCAGCGCGGTTGCGGTAAACGCCATACAAGGTATAGGCGGACTTGTGGCAGGTGCGGCAAGTGCGGTTTTGGCACTTGCGGCAGGTGCGGCCGCGAAAAAAAACGCGGCTGACAGCATTTTGTTTTGCTGCCGCACCTGCTGCAAGTGCCAAAACTGCACTTGCCGCACCTGCCGCAAGTCCGCCTATACCTTATATGGCGTTTACCGCAACTGCGCCACAACCGTGCCGCAAGTGCAGCCGGTATGCGGTAATCGCGGCAGATGCGTTTTTTTCACCGCATCTGCCGCGATTTGAAAAAAACGCTGATGTGAAAGGGCCCTAACAAAGATATTCTTTAGTAAAAAATATTGTTTCTAAGTCCATATTGCAACTAAAATACAAAGGTGTATTCTAGTTTTGTAAAACCCCTCTTTCCTAGCTGCCATTTGTTTTAAATAAAAAATGGTTCTTTTGTCACCCTTCTTGGGTCCAGTGCTCAATCTCCATCATGGCGCCCAGATATCACATCAACAGCACTGCAGCCAATCAGTGAGCTCGGCGGGTCTGAGTGCCGTCAATTCAGGCAGTTCTGCTGACATCACTGGCTGGCTGCAACACTATTGACATCATGTCAGTACGCCAGGCAATGAGAGACATTGGAAGCATTGGCAGACTCAGTGCTGGACCTGGGGAGGGTGTGAATAGTAAATTTTTATTTTTCATTTTATAACTGGGGGAGAGGATTTTTTCATAACCAGAAAACCCCTTTCATGAGTTGTACAGACCTCTATGAATATTACAAACTAAGTAGTAATTGCAAATAATCTAATATATAAAGCTGAATGTGTGTGTGTATGTATGTGTGTATGTGTGTATATCCGGGATTGGCATCTACATTGTCGCAACTACAGCCACAAAATTTTGCACAGTCACACATCTGGACCTCGAGAGCGTCATAGGCTATGTTGTGAGGCGAAATTTTAACCCTGCGCATTCCAGTTCACCAAACAATTTTGCCCCTATCTACATAATGGGGAAAAAGTGAATGGGAAAGTGTTGGAGAAAAATCGACAGCTGTCATCTAAAACCACAAAATTTTGCACAGTCACACGTCTGGACCCCGAGAGCGTCATAGGCTATGTTGTGAGGCGAAATTTTAACCCCGCGCATTCCAATTCACCAAACAATATTGCCCCTATCTACATAATGGGGGAAAAACGACAGTTACCAGTTGACAGTTGTGAATGAGAGGGGCTTAATGATAGCGCCAAAGACTTAGGGTGCTTTCACATCAGCGTTTTTCGTAATTCGCGGCAGATGCGGTGAAAAAACCGCATCTGCCGCGA